>WFMF01000724.1:0-60005 GCA_011033025.1 Beroe forskalii | reverse complement strand
TTCCCTGAAAATAATCAGTAAATAATAGAATAATCAGTAAGAAAATAATCAGTAAATAATTAGTAAATAATCAGTAAATAATCAGTATCAGGTGAAAAAAAGGCGACTAAACTTCGCGTATAAGTGACGTCACCAGGCACTACCGCGCACTAGAAAAGATGACTTAACCGGGGGATTGCAGCAGTGTTTCAGTACCCACAGGTCCGATTGACCAATCAGTACGTGAAGTGACCGTAAGCTCGCGCGCTGATTGGTCAATCAAGCGGTTTGCCAAATCAAGGATTTTAGCTCCAAGATAGCCAATAAGAACCATTGTATACTCGATCGCTTATACCATAAATTGGCTTATTCGGTGCAGTCTTATAAATACTCTTTCGCGCGTGCAGCACCGATAATGTGTCAAAACATTAACACACCGTTGTAAACAATAATATTATGTTATACAACATGTTACGGAAGTTACTATTATTTCAATAATTTAAATTACGATATTCAGCCGCTTAAAGCATTTCAACACGGTTTACGGAGTGTAAAAGTATAATTTCCTTACTTCTCACGGCAAAATTATACTATATCGACAAAGTGACATCATTATCATGGATTATTATGTTCAATTAACGACGTAAATAGGAAGTGCCTTATTTCTTAGGCGCGAAATTTTCAGTGCGCATATAGTAACTCAAGCTCATAAAGTGTTCTGGCAGAGGTCAATATAATGTCAAGTGTAAACATGTGATAATTGTACTTTCTTTTGGTTATATTTTCAGCCAATAATTCACGATGCGCGCGTCAGACGTTGCTAAACAATTCTATGGAAACTTAATTGGCAGCTACGAAAATATCATTATCAGGACTTAACGTAGCGAGTTTCCGACGAAGAGCAGTCAATATTTGTCAATATCAGTCAATATTTGTCGGGTGGGGCTACTATATAACAGTGTAGGTCGCCAAACAATTTATTATCAAAGAGACTGGTAGATGGTTATGTTTTCCAGTTAAGCATTAATTAGGCTGAAAATTGATAATTGGAGATAAATTTGTAGAAGTATCTTGAATATTATGTTTAAAGTGGAATATTTACTTATTTTGATAATAAAAAAGTAAAAAAAGGACAGCTTCTGTGTTGTTAACAGGTAAGTTATCATAGTTGTTGCTCAGCTCAACTGAATAATCAAAATATCAAAATTATAATTTATCTGAATAATTATTCACAGTGACTTTTGAAAGCTTACCAAGGACAAAATTAATGAAAGGCGTAAGGCTGAAAGCGCTGTCTGCATCAATCACACTCATCGGAATTTATTGGCAAAAAAGCAACGAAAATTTAGTTAAAAAGCAATCAAGTTTGTCTCAATGACTACAAATAATTTATGAAAAGTCTAAATACATTTATTGCACTTAAAGATCGCACTTTAATCAATATAATCACCAGTGATTTGCTGAACACGTTCGAAACGAATGTCAAATAAGCACTTAAGCAACATGAGATTAAGGGCATGAGACTAAGAACATCAGAAAACGATCATTTTTAGATCATGACTTCTTGTTTATGTTATCCTTATTTTCGTCGCATTTTGGGTCAAGGATAAGGATTCTATTTGCGGTAGTTCAAGCCAACAAATTATGTTGATATACGATTAAAAAATTATATTTTCAAAAAAATTTCGCTTGTATTCATCGCGCTCAAGAATTAAAATACATCTATCTGTAGTACCACTGAAGTCGCTCTACACGAATGTCGTATACGCAGCATCAAATTAAGATCAAAGACTAAGAACATCATTGGATGGCTACTTGTTTTTCAGTGTAATTCTAGGGCAATGTTATTCTAGATAGGAATGTTTGCAATATTTTCGTCATATAACCTATTTGCTTTAAAAGCTTATAGGCGATAAATTCATTTGATAATTCAATCAAAAATATGAAAATATTTCAATGAAAAATATATCATATTGTATTTGTGCCTTCCTAGCTGCATGCTCTGAGCGTATAAAAGTCAACTATGATTGCACAAATCGGTCACATCTGGGAATGTACTCCGATTTTAAAAATTTCCACGCGTGAACCATTTGTAGTGTAGGTGAATTTATCATTTCACAGCACGATCACGTACGTACACACTGCCGCTCAACAAGAAATTTCAAAACGATTCTCATTTCTCAATATATTGTGACACTTGTTCAGTAAAAATAATTATGACTGAATAAAACAAGAAATTTTTACTCACGGACTTTGTTGCCATCGTCGTCTTCTCCTTGGAAATAGTACTGATCGTTTTCTGAAAAGAAATGGTTGAGGTAAGAAATAAACAGATGAAATTGAACCAAATCTGGAAAAAACGAAAGAATTATTTTCTACTGCCATGTTCATGCTCTCATGGCTTAAATTTATTCCCAACATTTTTCAAAACCCGCAAAAATCCGCAAAAATCCAGAAAAAATCTCCCAAGTTATCTCAATATTCCTTAAATCCTGTATCAAACATTTCCCTTCCTGCTAGGGTAATAGGATATACCGGATAATTTCTGTAGTACTGTCAATCCCCCGATTTTCTAAATTTCTTAAATTCTATCCCAAACTTTTTTCAAATCACTCCATAATCTCATAATATTTCTATAAAAACCCATCACATACTATCTCGTACCGGGTAGTTTCTGGTCGCTCTATTTCAAGAACCGAGTAGTAGCAGCCACAAAACTCCAGAAAAAAAAACCCACAACTTATCTCAGTATAATTTATAGTAACTCGGTAATCTGCCGATGCACACCTGGGGTACAACCTGGGCACACTCCGGGCACAAGATATACCTGGGGCACATGTGGGCACGTACCGGGTAGTTTCTGGTCGCTCTGTTTCAGTAGCCGAGTAGTAGCAGCCACAGACCTTGCTTTAAGTCTAAACCTATCTACTCCCGCCCCACTCCCTCCAGTGGTGCCCTGGTTCTGCTGGAGCTTACGCTGTCGGGACAGCCGCGCTGCTTGCATTTCTTAGATTTATTCTAGATTTTAGCTTACATTATGCAGTCGTTGATCGTACCTCCGATATCAACGAATCTTAACAAATATCAGCGAATTTTAACAAATCGAGGGATCAAATCGGACTGCTTGCATCTCTTAGATTTATTTTAGAATTAGCTAATTTTAGCTAACTTATTGTATAGTCGTTGATCTTAGTACCACCGATATCAACGAATCTTAACAAATATCAGCGAATCAAATCGGGCTGCTTGCATCTCTTAGATGTATTTTAAATTTTATAGCTAATATTTGTTGAACTAAGTACCCCCGATATCAACGAATTTAAACAAATATCGACGAATTTTTCTAAACAAATCAGCGGATGTACTTAGATTTTATAGCTAATATTTGTTGCACTAAGTACCCCCGAATATCAAAGAATCTCAACGAACCAACGATTAAAATGAATCTGAAATGAATCAAAGAATTTTATCTTTTAACGAAAGAACGGATCAACAAATTTTAAAGATTTAATCTGCATGAATTTGAAACGCGACTTGAATTGTACACATCAATGATGCATTAAACAAAGAGTTGAACAAACTATTAGCACACACGATCAGTAATTGAGACAAAATTCTTAAGAATTCCTACTGTATTAGCAAATATTGTTTCTCAAGAAAAAAACGAAGAATGATGGTGGAAATTCATATTCCATAAGAAAATTTTGAATGATTTAGGCTTTAGCCTCCAGCAAATGATTTATCGTAACGGGTACGTGGATTCATTCTAAGAATTCTGGACTAAAGGACGACAACCATGAATATATTACGCAAATAAGAAAATTACGTCATTATCATGATTTACAATGGTGGGTTGATGTCGAAAAGATGGATGTTGTAATGGATCTGCTGTCTTCAACAATGCTGAGAAGAAAAATGAGCCCGTACTGTATAAGGAAATGCAAAGATTGCTGCCAATAAAGAACAGTAGTAATACTAATACGACTGCCCTGTGCTCTAAAGTTTAATATGGTGTTTTCATCTTGGAACTGGTGCCATGATTATTTGATACCACCAAACTTAATTTGAGATACCTTTATAATCGAGCAATTAACCCCAAAAAATGTAAGTCAGTATACAGCGTGGTATATGAAATATGGAAATGAGTGTGTTAAAAAAGTTGGTAAATAGCAGAATGGTGCCGGTGGAAAGCTTAGTAGAGGCAACTGCTTCCACAATAACTAACGATGTTGATATCATCTAAAGATATTTTGTGAACGGGATCTCACTTTTTTTTTGCTGAATTCTTAATTTTGAACCAACAACTATGAATTACACAAAGTAAAGTATTGCTCGCCCAAAAGCGTGTGCTTTATTGATTACGATTGATAATCATTAAGCAGTCAGGAAAAAATAAACAAACTATATTCAATGACCATGTGTCATATAATTGTGACTTATTTCAATGCTTTATTGAATAAAAGCATAAATTATTATCATTGTAGCAATGATTAATTACTGAACGAGTCAACAGATGTGAGAAGGGAATGTTTTTCTGAAAAGCGGTTAAAAGTCACAAATTCAGTATTTTAATAACGATAAAATGACGTCATAAAAAGCTGTCATTTATTAACGTGCGGTTTAAAACGATTTGTTTTATTTCAGCATCATTAAAGAGTAGGAAGTGTCCAGGAGAAACGTTGGTTGGACTCCTGATTTCCATTAACTGAGTCAAGTTTAGATGAAATGGTAGGAAGAGTCAGAATTAACCAGCAAGATCAATCAGGTGCCGTCTGTTTCGGCATTCTCTCTGAGAATTATCAATCCGTAAGCAGTTCATAAGATTGTACTAAAAGCTATCTTTCCCAAGAAAACTCCTTCAACTTTAAAGTCTACGAATTCCCAAAAATAAAACATACAAAACAATAAATATCATGATAAAACTTAAGAAAATCTACAAGGCCTTCGTAAAATGCACACCGAATCATATAAAAGATCGATAGCAAAACAGAGCAATGTATTGATGTCATAAATATCTCTACATGGGAACCTAACGTGAAAACTTAAAATTTTAGGCTTCCATTCATGGAAACCCATACGATATTGCCATATATGGTGGCCCGGTTACGTCACGAGCCTTGCAATTCATGGAAGTAAGCTAGGATTCAAATGGCCGGTAATCCAAACGCAGACTATAAATTTGATCTGTATTTTATGAGAGGATTATTTACTTAATATATTACTCATTTAATACATGCAGGAGACGCTTGAAACCTTACAGAACTATTTTGACACTGGGCTGACAATGCATAAGAAGATCTTCCAAGACAGCAGTAATATTTGACGAGTACTAAAAAATGTAGAAGTCAGCAGTTTTCGATGAAATTTTAAAACATGGGTATAAAATTTTCCTCTCGGTATGGTTTCAAAAATTAGTACCATTTTACATCAAATTAAGGTTGTCAAGTTAAACATTATTATCGAGCACCAAATTAAGTTTAAATTAATCGCCGTCACCATAATTTTATGTAACCTTACATTCAGTTATGTGTCCTTCAGTTATGTATTCAATGCAAAACTTTAGGTTGATTCTGGTTTAACAATTAACATTCAAAATTTCATGAAAAATTTTTCAAGTAAGCTTTTCATGTTTTAATTCTAGCATTCTCAAACTGCAAATTTTAAACAATGATTTGCTTTCCGATGTACAGAATGGAAAATTGAACTGGTATATGGGAGCATATTTGGAACATTTCTGTCTTCCAAACGTTTCACAATAGATGAGTCTAGAAAATGAAAATGGAAAAGGTTTGACAATAGTGAAGCCGTTCCTAAACAGATGGAAATTTAGGAATATAAATTGATATCTACAGATTTGCACGCTTCATTAAGGAAGAATGGAATCGGAAGGAAAATCAAAGAACAATATAAAAGTGCATAAAAATTAAAGAATAAAATTAGTAGGAAATTTTCTGTGTTCTTTTGTAGATCAGTGTTGGAATATTCTGCAATTGAATATCCAGCAATTTGATGTCAATTATCAATGCGATAGAATATTTCGTTTTGATGTTACAAAAATTCCCTAAAGTAGGTACTTTAATAATAAAAGAAAAGTAAGAACAAGGAAGAATAAAATGGTAGGTGGTAAAATGACGTGGAGAAAGTCCATTGTTGAAATTTATCTGCCTTTTTAAGTCTTACCCTGAATAATATATCATCATTCCTACCTGCATCAGGCAAAGGGAAAAGGGGGGCCCTCATGAAATGAACACAAAAGGGGTACAAAATGGACACAAAAGGAGTACAAAATGGACACAGAAAGGTTACAAAATGGACGCAAAACTGCTAACAATTCATGAGAATAAAAGTTTGATTTTGTCATAAAATAGGAACGCTGCGTGAGTCCACATTATAGAGACGTTATAGATGAGTAAATTCACAAAACCAGTAACTAAACCAGTGCACACTGTCACTTTACTCCTGGAATCTGCGTCAGAGGATGCATATTTTTGGAGAATTAATTGATCTATAATCGGGTTTTGGAAGGTTTGACAGCAACAAATATAGATATATACCCAAATCACGCATTTATACGGCATGCATTATGTAAAATTCATATCACTGACGAACGTCTCGTAATTATTGACATACATATGTCAATTTGACACAAACAATGGATTGGGGACTGAGCTGGAATCATGGGCTGTCAATAATGACGTCATCATCAGGGATTAGAATGTGAAGTCGATGACAAATCTAACCGCCTATTAGGTCGTGCCATATTAGTGGGAATATCATAAACGATTGAAAATCACACCATTATTGTGAATATCTGTATTACAAGGAGCTTTTAACAAGTTATGGGCCACTAAATTACACTGTGGGGTACCTTGGCAAAGCACTGGGTGCTGCAGTGACGTCATCGTATGACCATATTTGGGCATGATTCAGTGAATTTTTCCCGTATATGGTAAATATTTTGGACGGCGATGCTCAAAAATATTCCATTTGCAAAATAAAGGTTTCTTACTATACAAAGAATCGTAGGCCAAAGTTGTTACCTAAGTTGTTATACCTAAGTATCCAGTCACGTTTTCCTATATCAACCAGTGGTTTGCAGCTCACTGCAGCTTTTCAATAAAAATTAAAAGTCCTTTGATATAAAATTGCTAAGCAGTCAAAGTGATCCGTATGTTAATTCGAACACAAGGAAATATCTCGGTCGATAAAAGCAGTATATTCGACCAGGAAGACCTTCATAATACGATAATCATGTAAAATGATGCAATACTAAGACTTTCCTTATTTCTATATTTCATATGCTTCTTCATACAAAATCTTAGAGATAACTCCTGTAAAATAGATACTATTTGGTCATAAGCAAGCCGGACTGCCGCATATGGTTTGTATTATTTTGTATTTAGGTTTATGACATAACATTTTTATAATTTTCCAAGATTCTGCCCGTATTTGGTGAATTTTGATTATATCAAAGCACACTTTTATTAGTAAGACAGCACTATTTACAGATATGAAATATATTTATCCTATGATTTGATTAGACAAGTGTCAAGAAGTTGGATAAATATAAAATTGTTTACTTGAAATAAATTATTTACTTGAATTTGTGTCGTCATGAGTTGGAATTACAGTGACAATGAAGAAGGAATCGGTAATTAGATACGCCATTCATTCTCCAACAAGTCAATTTGTAAAGGAGTCATGTCAGGGCAAAAGCACAATACGGAATTCAATTGACCCTGAATAAATCAGAGAAATTTTTAAAGGTCATAGTTTTAAATGACAGTAATTGAAAAGCTTCTATTTTAGTATTTTCAGCTTGCAGCAACAATCATGCCTACTTTTTCAAAGTTTTGATGGCGTCAGGTCGGACCAATAATCAAAAGAATAATTACAGACTTCAGTTATATGCTTAAATGGAAGGAGATGGTAAATTCTATGGACGAAGAAATTACGAGGCTGTATCTTGCTGCATAACGATCATTTTCTATCATTCCACAATCCACTGACCATGGAATTCTAAGATTCCAGTCATTGGCTGTTACAATTGTTGTATTTTGCATAATGCATAACAATCATTTCCTTTCATTGAACAATCCTCTGACCAGTTACAGTTGTTGGGTAAAACCTTCCCGATACAAAAAAAGAACGTTCAGACGAGAATTCTTTGTTGATTACCATTAACCATAGGAGGTGTATTTATGGAGGTTGTTATTTGGGGATTTTTCGGAAAAATCCCCATGTTTTAGCGCACACCATGAAAGTTCAAAATGACGTCGTTATCATATGTTAACTCGAGTAATGACTTGAGAAATATCCCCAAATTGCACCCTTTCAAATTAGTAAACACCAAAATTTTACTCCACATAAATACACCTCCTTAGGTATTATTAACAGAAGAAACCACCGCAGAAAACAATTCACACATCCCTGACACCCAGCACCCACTCCAATAGGACGGCATAAACAATTTGTAATTTCCATATTAAAAAGTGGTAGAGTGTAATATACATATTGTGAGGTGACAAAAGCCAATCGAAGAAGAGCATGAACCAATCGCAGAGAAGTAGGACTGAGGCACGAACCAATCACAGAGAAGCAGGGCTGAGGCACGAACCAATCACAGAGAATCAGAACTGAGGCACGAACCAATCACAGAGAAGCAGGACTGAGGCACGAACCAATCACAGAGAAGCAGGGCTGAGGCACGAACCAATCAGATTGAAAAGCTCTGAGCGTTTTTTATTTTCACAGGTTTTACTTTATTGGAACTTTTGACGTCACAAACTACCAAATTTGGGCATAAATGGAGAAAGTCTGAAATAATATGCGAAACAACCTAAAAATGTGGAAAATCCCGTGATACAGACTCTTTCGATCCACTTTAGTTTAAAGATGATATTTCTAGCAACGAGAGCTTCAGATAAAGCAAGAATATAAATGTTGAAGACGATGCATCAGTGCATGAACCATGATTTAAAACCAGGTGGAATTTGCCATGAACATGAATATGAACATCCCATGAACTTGTCTATAAAATACGAATTAACCAATACCGACGAGATCGTTTTTTACCTACGGAAACACCCAAAAAATGTCAACATAAAATATGCAATGCACATAATATGTACGGTTTATAAGGGAAATATATGTTGTTTGGAAACGATGTGTGTTTATATTGGGATGAATTTACCACGTACCTACCCCAGATGCACGTATCAAGAGACGTTTTTACCAAAAGACAGCATTACTTCATATGATACAGTAGAGCTTTTCCTTTGTTTGGGTAGGCTACATAATGCAATAAAGTAACCACTACTTGCAGCAAATGTCAGGGGGCGTTCGAAAGATTTTTTCCTATGAAATGGATTCGATCGCATCAATATTAGAATTTTATTGAATATAACCAAGCGTATAGTAATTTCGATAAATTTTGATAAATATCTCCATCGCACCATGTCAAGTGAATTTCCGGAATATTTATTGAAATTTTGGGAAAAGACCTTTGGGAATATCACAAAAACAAAAAACCTCCTCGAACCCCCTTCTCTTCTCTACATGCCAGGTATATAGCTTGTGGCTAAAGACGTCGTTAATGGGTATTTATAAGGCTCCTAAGACTCGTTAAATGTCACGAACGAATTGTAGGCAGTGTGACGTCATCAATTCACCATTCTAAGCCATGATGATGACGTCACTTTAAAAAGCTGCGGTTGGTGGGTGGAGAGAGACGTGAAGGAGATAGTTTGTTTACAGAAATTCAAGTGACATTTTACAGCGTTATTACTTAACAGGTACTAAGGATATGATGTTAATTATTGTTAGTGTTTATTGTTATTGTTATGGATTGGCGGATCTATGATTCTATTATCGGGAAGTAATTATTGTGAAGCAGATCATCATATAACTTTGCTTAAGTAAGCAATTTATTGCCGTTAACTGTAAAGTTTTTATTTGTTGTATCAATGATAAACAGGACGTGCTAAAGGTTTCAGTGACCTGTAAAATATTATGTCGATCTCAAGAACCTAAATTCTAAACATGACGAAAAAAACATAAAATAGGCAATGTTGTGAAGGACGGAAAAAGAACAAATTTCAACGAAAAATAGACAGGGATTATCCTTATAAAACCCAGAAAAAGTTAGGTTTATAGGGTACTTAGAAAATGCCAAATCCTGGGAGACTGACGTTATATATGATATGCAACATATATTCAAGGTAATAATAAGAGGTCGGAGCCGGGGATCCTCTCGATATTTATACGAAATCCCCCGATGATTTTTATTATACTTGGGTAAATATACCTATATCAGATATGTTTTATTATTTGGTTGGTTTATAGCTACTAGAAGGTTGAGCCAATAAATATCAATGCAGACGACACACTTAAATCTGGTCATTTTCTGTGAGTACGAATCAAAATCTCCGTTCCAAAATATAACGACCCTCATAACTTAAGTGGGATCACTTGGCAGTTGAAAAACTGAATACGGTTTGAGTCTGGGAATTTTTTCCTGGGAAATCGGATGGCAGAATATATATAGGTAAAAAATAAAACGGCTACGTCTATTATATAAAAAAATCACACAATTATGAGATTGAGTAGCGTTAAAGTGGGTAAACAAGTTCGGGTAAACTTGATTTCGTGATTTTCATTCAACGAAGAAATCATATTATAAAATCACACTTATTTATGTTATAATGTTAAAAACACTAAAAACACTTAAAAAACAGTGAAATTTACAGTGTTATAAAGCAGTGTTTTATCCTAACTAAAATCGCTGTTTCAGCTCATGCATCAACGGTTCAGTGGGGTTTTGCCTTAGTATAAAATATGCGAATATTATGCCGATAGAGGTGTCTTTGTCGATTTCACGCACTCGCAAGCCATGTTTATGCCCCAAAAACGTGATCAATTGTTCACTTTACAGGATGATAATCACGTAATTAAAAAGCTGTTGGTTTCGTCCAGAGGTCACGAATAAATGACTTTGCAAAGTAGTAGACATCAAATATACTCAAATAGTTGGAAATAAACGGTAAAACGACTTGAAATGGGACATTAGAACTTTGTTGTTCTGAACAGGCTGGGGCAGTGGTTAAAACATGAAGATTTCTCATATGTTAAGCTTTATAAAACATGATAAGAAGCTGGAAATATGAGGAAATACATTCAAATACCATGAATTCAAATGTCTACCGAAATTGGTGTATGAAAGAATACCAATGACCCCGGACTGTCCCCCTGGTGACCTCTGACTAAGTGACTAGCTCTTGGCTAGCCACTAGGTGACCCGTAGCTTAGATGAACTCTCCTTGGCCGACCCCAGGTGAACCCGGACCATTTAGTACATCATTAGCATTCAACTATCATGAATCATCAATCATGATGACGAAAAATATCCGTGAAACCAGCATTGAAATTGAAAGAAACTGAATTATCTTGAGTGTGTAAAACACAAATCAAAAGATACCAAGTTATTTGTCTCTACTTTTGCCCGTGAAACTTAAATTGTAAAGACAAATAACTGTGCGTCTAAATTCTTTAATTTGTGTACAATCACAAAATCCAAATCATGATTGATATAAACCGACAACATGATATTCTATCCACACACAAAGACCTTAGGTTAAAATATATAACAACCAAACATCCCAGCCGACAACTCATATTCTACGTCGCTTATAAAAGTCCAATGTTTATACAAAACACATATTTCCACCTCTGGAAAAACGGTTTTTAGGCCTCCGTTGTTTCTAGCACTTATGAAATGTCAAATGGCTCTGTCTAAATATCCCATATAGAATATCACAATGAACAATAAGCAGTTGCCGATGACGTTATCACCATGGTTCGTAGAAGAGAACTGATAGCGTAGAGAAAAGGATGTATTTTCAGGGAGACGTTCTGTTTTCATCTACTTATCTATCATCCTTGTTGGGAAGATGATAGGACACACAACTGTGATAAATGGATAGTTCTAGATAAAAAAGGCGGATTGAGTCATGGTCATTCATCATTCTTAACTATGATACTTACGTTACGATCAACGCCTATTTTTCGTTGAAAACTCACAAGGTACGGACAGCCACGAAAACTTTCTTTTTTAGCAAATGCCGTGAAAGGACCGTTTTCTCCAAGTAATGTGTAAAACCTTCCCCTTTTTTCCCAGAATTTGTAACAATTGGACTTCCATTGACCTTTCCAGAATCATTAAAGAGTCCAATGTGTTCATATTGTTGCCCTCAATTTTCTTTTTTCTTCCAATAATGCGTAAACCCTTCCCCTTTTCCCAGAATTTGTAATAATAGGGCTTCCATTAATCTTTACATAATCATAAAAGAGTCCTGTTTGTTCATTATTCACCCATAAATTTTCACTTTTATCGATTGGTGGACAGACCTTCCTGAAACAGATTTGTGCACTGTTTTAAAAACAAAAAGGAAAAAAATGAAAAAGAAAAAAAAGCTAAAATCTGAAAAACTGACCTCCTGTCGGAGAGAGGTCCATATCGTCGCTGGCATCTATAGACTGTCCGTTGAGTTCCATGTCAATCCCTTTCTTTAACTGTCAAATGTATTATGGGCGGATAAAACATCAAAGCTCCCGAAATTCAGAGAAAAATAGGAATAATCAATAACAATCTAACTATTGAAAAAAAGCAAAATAGAATAAGAACAGAGGTCAGCCAAAGCCAGGTTTTGAAGTTTCTATTTGACAACAAGCACAACTTTTCTAGTTAGTGATTGATAAAGATTTTGCAGCGAACGTTTCTTTAAATAACACGAACTCACATTTTCTTTTTTCTGTTTCTTCTCGGCTTTTTTCCTCTTCTTTTCCGCTCTGAAAGAAGGAAAATCATAAAAATAGCGACGGTTTTAAAAATATTCATCGTACAAAGGGTGCATCTTGAATAGAACTTATAAGCTTATATTAGGATATGATTACCTGCGAAATACTCAATACTCATCTAATAAGAGTTTGAAAACTGAAAGTCCAATACAGATGCCCTGCAACCAAATAACTATTCCTACAACATAGGTTCCATACACAAGACCTATTTTATCTCTTGATCTATTATTTCTAGTCTAGAAATTCTAGAATACAGTCTAAAATACAGTCTAAAATAGAATACAGCAACCAAATAATTATTCCTACAACATAGGTTCCATACACAAGACCTATTTTCTCCCTTGATTCTAGAATACAGTCTAAAATAGAATACAGCAGAGTATAGGTACCTACATGACCTACATTTTCTAACCTGGATCTACAATTCCTCTGCCTACAATAAAAGTACAGCAGGATTTGAGCACTGTGCTTGAGCTTCATGATCATATGTCATGTATTGTATGCTCAAAGCAACTGCTCCGGGTTGTATCATTTAGTCATTTACCCCGCTGCATTGGTCACAGCCTGCTGCAGAACAAGATATCTAGGCTTAGAGCATGACTGGAAATGCGCTAATATGCGCTTAGAGTGTGGAAGGGAATGTGCTAATAAACGCTTAGAGCATGAATGGGAATGCGCTAATGGAAATTATTGCACGAGGCGTAGACGATTGCATTAAATGATGTAGGAATTAATGCTTTTAAATTCTAATCCTTGCATTTGTAAATATTAACTTCTTGTACTAAACTATAAAATAGAAAAAAAAAGTAATGCAAACTGAAGTGTTTCTACGATCAGAGCTGTATTAGGAGTATGAAACCTCGCGTGAAACAGATGTTGACATTCAATGACAAACAATATGCGGTTTAGATTGATGTCATTGCCATGTTTGGAAACAGTGAATTTGTAGGATCAAACTGCCAATTCTTCACTCGAGAACCATAGCCTGTATTCACCTCACAGCTGTTGTATTACAAAGAAGATTATGTGACAGGACTAATGACTATTTAGCTATTTGACTACCGTTTATCTAATATCTAACACCATTTTAAATTTCTTGAAGCCATTTCTTATACTATGACATCATTTTGCTTTGACTCCACTGCACACTGACACCACTCATTCATCATTTCGCTTTGAAATAAAGAATTCGGAAATCTGACACCATTTCCCTTTGAGAGTCGATACCACTGATCGAGTTCTTTCGGTCGCAACAATTGCAGAAGTTTGAATAAACTGGCCATTTTCTGTAAATTTGCGTGCGGCGCGAATCACAATTCCTGATCAAAGCGCGCGCGGCTTCGATGACGTCATAATAGATCACCCAAAATAATTTAATTACCAAATTAACTTATCTGGCTGAGTTTAAATTTATTTAGGCCCTAAGGCCTCAAAAAAGGTCTAATTTCACACAGGTATCTTATAAAACTTAAATTGGCCTCATTTCATGTTATGGAATTTACTTTAGCATGGCACACATTAAAGTTATGACACCAGAATTTGGTAAATGTTCCCCAGACTGGTGAATGTTCCTTAGACTGAAGTCAACTTCGACTCATGTAGATAGCAATACCCTAATAAAACGGTTATGCCCCTATGGAATTCGTTCATTCATGACAAGAAGAGGTCAGCAAAATACTACGTATGGAATAATAACGATGGAAAATAATGCTTAACTTGAGGGCGGAACAGGAACCGAAAACTCCAAGTACATTAAGAAAAAAACACCCCCTAAACTTGAGCAAAACTCTAAATTCCACCGAAGATATGCAGCTGACTTCAAAGCAATAAGATCTGTACAGTGTACACGGACCTCATACCAGATTCAAGCTACGCTGTACACTTTACCCAGGGGAAATATAGACTATTTACTGATGACGTCATTATCTGGAGTTAACATGGGGTGTCTTGGGATGCCTGATCGTCTGGTGTTTGGAGAGCTTGCTTACTCTGAGTTCATTCGTCATGGAGGTATATACCTATAACATGGCCAGCATTCACGGAGGTCAACCATGGCCATTTGACTTTGACAATTAATCGTTTGAAGCAATGATAATGACGTATGAGGTCCAAAACATCGTGGATAATCGTGTTATATGTTGATCAAAAATATAATAATTTATTGTATTATTTTTTGTACGGCGTGAAATAATTTGGTGAAATAGAGACAGTCTGAGATAAAAGCAATGTGGTCTTGAACAAGCGAGCAAGTGCAGTAAAATCACAAGGATTTAAACTTTTATCTGTGGTAGTTCACAAAAGAAACCGCTCGGGAAATATGTGGGTACTATAGTTTCCATTTTCCATGATATGTACTCTAATTCCTCGTTCACTTTCAAGTTTATGTAGACGTAACATATTGTTTACATTTACTGTTTTGTGTAAGTACCAAAAATTATATAACTTGTGGATTTAATACAAGTTCAGGGGATACAATCCGCTTGAAAGTGCTCGACTTATGGGATAAGGAGCGAGTTATACCATGAAACAAATTGTTCGTCACTAAAGTGTTGTATCATTGTGTATAACTTGTGGATTTATATGGAGAGAAAACAGTTTACATGCCTTTATATACACAAAATCATCTTTTCTGGAGCAATATATCATATGATCGCGTGTTTAACTATTAGGCAAATCGTTAGCCAAAAACGCTTAAATCTCAATAGGTATCGGCGGTAGAAAAATAAAAGAAATACAGTCGAATATATTATGTTTGCTTATATTATGTTGCTTGATTTGGATTTCGGACCATCTTTGATGCTAATTCTTGGTTTGAACAATGGATATTTAATATTTATGCTTTCTTAAGCGTATATTCTGCTTTGATAAATATTCTGTTTTCGTTCATGATTAACTAACGTTTATAACTAACTAGAACTAATTGTCAACTATTTTTAGAAGAATCGAAGTTAGATTTTCTCAGGCTAAATTCATAGAGCATGTTATTATGTCAATTTCTTGAGAATGTGTGTATAAGCATGGAACTTGAAGTTAATTTGTCAGAATTTAACTACAAGGAAGTTGAAATACTATTGTGCTAGGTACGGTCAGATGGACTTATGAGAAATATTTATGTCGAACGAAATTTGAGGATATCACGAAATATCCCTATATTTCTGCACACCATATAATTCAATATCTGACATCACCATCATACATTAACATGGGTAACATTAGATAGAATACCCATATTTTCGATCACCATATTTTTAATCCCCATTTACAAACATTTTTAAGAAGTAAAACATTTATTTCTTAAAATTACTTACCCCATTGGTCTTTGAAATCACTTATTCCTTGAATAACTTACTCCATATTTCCTTGAAATCACTTACCCTTTAAATCACTTACCCCATTGGTGCTTAAAATCACTTACCTTTCTGTTACTTACCCTTTAAATCACTTACCCTTCTGTCACTTACACCATTGGTCCTTGAAAACACTTACCCCTTATCCCTGCGGATCATGAACAACATCTTTCAGCTGGTTGACACTTGACAGGAGCAAATAAACACCTTTCTTTGACGAGATCAAATCCCAATTTGACGGGAGCAAACAAAAGTCAAAAACGATTCTTTGACAAAACACAAATTCCCCGATTTGAAAAAGGTTCTCTAGGAAGAATTCTACTAGGATCCTAGATTTGAGATCCTGTTCCTAGGCTCCAAGGAATAGTCGATCAGGAGCACGCCTACTAGAATTATTATTAAGGTTCCCGGTTCAATTCCTCCACCAATATAACCAAGATTTATATAATTACAGCATACTGCAACCGGCAAACGTAAGACAAAACTATCTAGCAAAGAAGCCAATAATTATAATAGTTTTCATTATACACTAATAAAAGTCACTACCGAAGATGGGACGGTTTACTGTCATCAACTTACTATTTTAAAGTTTGACAATGACGTCAGAAAAATATATCTTTTTTTCGAACATTAGCTGTAAAGTTGTAAGAAAGAGGTGCCCTTACATTACAATTCAACTTAATTTTTAAAATAATATGGATTCACTTTACTTGTCCAATATATAATTTGACACCATGTATCCCTGACTTTTTAAATAATTCGACGACAATACGATCTTAACTTGATCAGATAATTCCGCTACTAATTATAGTTTGTTACTTGTTAGAGTACAAATTTTCTGAGGAAAATGGGCAAAAGCAAACATTTTTTTGACTTTCCCAAAAATAATTATTATTGACAAGTAAATTATTGAATAAGGATTCCTCCTTCACGTTTCACAGTATACTAACAGGTGTATAATGTTCGCACATAACATCTACAAAACATTCTCTTCACTCGTGACGTCGCAAAATCACCATAAATGGTTGTAAATCACTGATTTATGCCCAAATATGGTCATGTTTGATGACGAATCATTCGCACAAGTGTCACTAGCGCGACGGCATACGTTGCACTTTTACAAAAGGAATCCCTACACGGCTAACAACTGTATGTTGATTGCAAGGTGTACCGTGCAAGGGCACAGCCAGTACGTGGGAATTTCATTTTGATGTTAGAATTTATATCATCAAATTTTTTACGTTTTTTTCGGTTTCTTCAGAATTTCTGTTTTTGCAATTTTGAAATTCTTCAGTGCATTAAAAAACATTGAAGAAAGTTGACTTAAACCGCGTTTTGCATTATAAGTCACACAGTACAGAAAGAAGCGGTGGCGTGTGAATCCTTATATATTTGATGAAAACAATGTGCCGAGTACGAAAAAACGCGGCGTAATTTCATAAATTCAACATTAAAAACAATGAAAATCACGTTCTTCTCAGATGCGTATTCGTTGTTTTTGTGAAGAGGAAAAGTTCAGCTGGAATTTAACATGGACATTATGTCGTAATTTCAACCACAGAATATGGAATTTATAGTTTTTTAAAACTTGGACTATACGGCAAAGAATAGCAGGTTAATTTCGAAATTTTACGGAAAAACGTTGTTAAAAATCGTCGAGTCTTTGTGTCTACTCTATTTTATTCCTTCTAATTTGATTTCATGTTGTTGCGTAAATCAAAACTCCACGATGCGAAAACATCGCGCACAAAATACTCCAAAACCCATCGCTCAATTCAAACAAAAGCATAACATATTTAAACGGAATATTTTTCCAGCCCACGATAAAATTCAATACGCGTAGTATTATATTATACTGAGAACGACACTTTATATTAATCAATGAAAATAAATATATATTTTGACAACCAAGGCACAACACTGAGCACACTTCCTGTGTGAAAAAGCTCTACACGTTATATATTTATCAAAGGTAATATATAAGTTAGAACATATTATAACTGATATTATGGACGAACGTGAAATATTGACGATTTGTGACGACACAAAATGCCCAAGTTTGGTTTTTATTTTGAAGGATTTTTACGGATCCGGGATATCCTGACGTCACAATACAGTATACACCCGTCAAATGCAGATCCTGTTCTGGCAGGAAGTTATTCGGTGGAACAAATTACACTAAACTATAAATGAGTACGAAGTACGGGAAACAAAATGGGATATATACACACTATATGATTTAATACTGTAAATTATTATTATTATTTTGTACTAAATAAAGCATATATATTATGAATTTATCAAACTAATGATTATTGGTTGCAACTTGTAATAAAGTCGTAACATACAGTCGTCAACAGAAAACATCGATACATGTCCGACAAATAGAAGAATAGAAACATAGGAGTTGATTATTTGATGCTACACGACCACGTGTGAATTTTATTTCTTGCGTAAATTTATGTCCTAAAATTAATAATTTTAGATGAAGTTCTATAACTTTGCAAGCGATTGAAACTTAAATGAAAAAGCATAACTTTGCAAAGGAGTGAAGCTAATGAGAAACTATAACTTTGCAAAGGAGTGAAAAATGAGAAAGCATAAATTTGCAACGAAAAAAAGACAAAAACAAAATGGGAGTGTGCAAATAACTTTAAAACTAAATGAAATCAGAACCTAAATGAAAAGGAATCAGAAAGATATTTTTGAAGAATTGAACCAAAATGAAAATGATAAAAATATAACTTTGCAAAGGAATGAAACAAAATGAGTGAAACAAAATGATCAAAAATAACTTTGCAAAGGAATGAAACAAAATGAGAAAACATAACTTTGCAAAGGAGTGAAACTTAGTGGAACCCCTCTTGTGCACAGGTGATGAGGTTTAGAAAACACGTATATATGTTATAAATTCATGCAACAAACTCGGGCATACAAATCGTTTACTACTGGCTGAATACGGGGTTCGAAATAGGTGGTATTACGTGTTACAAACCTATACGAATTGCATGGTAATTAAATAAATAATTTGTAAAGTTATTTTATATAGACGGAACTTTACGGATATAATTTATATATATTTTGACTGCAATATATATATAAAGTACCAATATCGAACGTTGGAAATTTGTTGAACTACGGTACTATAATCGCACGTAAGTCATAAGTTTGCGTGAAGTGAGTTGTAATTCGTGCAAGAGAAGACGGTTCATAGTTATTTCAATAGTGACAAACTCATCTCGTGTCAAAGTAATTTGGTGTCAAAGTCATTTGATATCAACGGTATCTACCTGAATTATCCATGTACGACATTTCAAAACTTCTAGAAATATGAAAATGGTGAAATTCTTACGAATTAAAATAACAATTCGTGATGTAACATAGTAACAAGTACTCAAGTAAATGGGTTTGTTAATTGAGGCCTATAACATAATGGGAACTAATTGGTGGTCACGATCTTGAGACTCCTCATTACTTGTCAATATAACAATGAAAAGTCTGTTGGGCGCAAACTACAAAACGTAAAAACCTACATAGAAATTACGAGTTCGGACATTGGAGAAAGAACATAGCATATAAACAGTGATTGTTAATAATAAAAGTTTTAGTTAAACAATTAATATCTTAAATGTCAGTTCTTTCTTTATATATCCCATCATTGGCATAGGCTTTTAACATGATAACCTATTAAACCGAATACACATACATTTTGTATAGGTACCAAGGAAACCTTTTTTTGACAACATATTATCCGATACTCTACTACCATTTTGCTTCAACAGAACTTCTTCAAGAGGCAATACCATTCTGACACCAAAATAGTGCCCAGAAAATTGGTGTCTGTTGCAGTGAAATTTTCTGCGATACTCTATCTCACATTGATGATATCATTTCGCCCTGGTGACACCATTTCGCTCTGACACCACTTCCTTTTGACACCACTTCCTTTTGACACCACTTTCAGTAAACATATCACGCCAGTAAATTTCAGAATCACGCCACTATTTCACACTTTAGTACACAATTATATCAACTACACATCCTGGTATCACACAACTACAATCGTTAACTTCCTATGACGTAATAACCATGGTTAACAGTGATCAATTGTTGAGGTCACCGTGCCTTATCTCTCCCCTCGAACTGCAACACCAGTCTCACTGTAGATACCTGGTAGTTTTTAGGAAGTATTTAAACCCATCAACAAATTACCCGGATAACACGTGTGAAAAGTTGCCGGTAACACCTCATCAACGCACTACTTAGACCTATGATAATGACGTCATCAGAGCCACCAACTCACAACGGACTGGTGTTAGGCTACCTGCCTTGAAGAACGTAAAGGAATTATAACCAAGTGTTCTTGTGGCAGCCACTGTGGCCCATGCGTCATGTTTTATTTTATATATTTCAAGAGAGAAATATGTTTCAAAATATTCCGCTCTTAAATATTTCCGGAAATTATATAATTTGGTAGGCCGGTTTATGGTAGTTTGGTACTGATATTAAAGGTAATATTGTAAGCCATGGTGAAATAATATGAAGGGAAAACCGAAAACATGAGAAACATGTTTTATGAAATTCGTGGATTAAAATTAGTTGAAAAAATTGAGATTATGTAAGCCTCAATATCTGAATATGGTCATTAGATTTTATAAGAATTTCTTAGTAATGAAAATTGCTAATCATTTGGACAAGCCTAAAAGAATAAATTACAGTTAATTAACACAGGGCCCCAAACGAACGGGAAGCGTTTCTTGAGTGTGGTAACAATGGGTTTCAGGGTCTGGTGAGGAAAGCGCTCCAAATCACGGCTAAGTCTTTAAATCCTAAAGTTCAAGGAGAAAATCTATTAATTGTTTTACTAAGGCGCGCACGGAAACGGTTAAATCATAAACTGTAACATCACAAATTCAATGGAATACCATTGAAGCATTCAGTCATACAAAGATACAAAACTGCAAAAAAATTCCCGTTTGTGATACTTTGCACCTTCAACCTACAACATGAAGGCCTCTTTAACATACTTGAAGTCTATCAGATAAATTTAACAATAAGTCACCTTTACAAGCTGATAATGATATCAAAGCGTATAGTTTACCCACAACCCAGTTGACATAGGCCAATCAGCGTGCGAATAGACCAAAAACTCGCGCGTTGATTGGTCAATGTCATGACGATTCCGGAATCCTATGGGTAAGCTATTACAAAGTCGATATTAAAGAATGAAGATAATTACAAATAGTCATAAAGGCGTCTGCATAATTTTACGTCCACTTCCATAAATTAACGTTACGTAACAAAAGGGGGAGTCTTAAAACTCTTCTTCAAAGGATTGTGGTCATGACCGGCGTCATCACCTTAGGTAAACGTGCAAAAAAACATGACGTAGAAATGAATTGAAAGTGTGAATATAACCTAACTGTGTAACTGCATAATTATATACCCAGTGAATACTGGTTTTTGCTGATAAAATTCCACCAGGACCATTCGAAAATAACCAACTATCTTCAGACATACGGGCAAAAACCACGACGTTGAAATGAATTGAAAATTTGCATAATCAGGAACGTTTATTTTGACTCAAAATATTTCCCATTCCCTATTGTCCTAGATCTAACACCCTAGTCTCAAAAAACTTGCCAATTTAATCAGAAATAGGACGAGTAAAGTGGTTACGAACATCTTTTCGTCCTATTTCTGATTAAATTGACGAAGAAATCCCTATTCTACACACCACAACCCTTGCAAAGTGACAAAACCAATCAACAGCAAAACAATCTACTTAGGGATATGATAGTGACATAATCACAGCCGCTGTTCATTCCACCGCCGTACGCGCCTTTTCTTTCCCATCAATAATTATTACACATGAATGTTTGACAAGATTATGATTGTACAATGAGTTAGGAAACATCTGGCTTATCATCACTTTACTTAACTCGTTATTGAATAATATATGACTGAAGTCTGAATATAGTGGATAATTTTTCAATTCATAAGAATGTGCTAAGTGTCTATTTACCGCAATACTTTTTCAGAATAACGAACAAATGGCGGTTAAGATGGAACGATAATGAAAAATAGGGACGATAATGAAAAATAGGGACAGAGCGGAACTGATTCATTCCCTTAATCTTGCTTATTTAATTATTTTCTTGATTAAATACTTCCTCAATTAAATACTTCCTTTATTAATTACTTCCTTAATTAATTAATTCCTTAATTAATAACTTCCTTACTTAACTACATATTTTAATCAATTACTTCCTTAGTCAACCGCATTTCAATTTTTGCCTGCAGAGACAAGCATTGTTGGCGATAGCCCCCCATCCCCCTTACCTTGGCAACACGTCTTTGGAACATTATGAAACTATTAAAATTCTTTAAAGTTCAAACTATATAGTTTAAGAATTAATCAAAATAATAATCTTGAATGGAGCCTTACCGTTTCTTCTGTTCCATATCATTTTTATGCCGGGCAATGTCCTTGGCAACTCTGGCAGCATGCATCTTGAACTCTGAATACCCCCGGACTTAGCCTAGAAAGATTCATTTTTTAAGATAATAGTTTTAAAAATATATATTTTTTTTAAATTATTGTATTTTCTAGAATATATTTTTTAACAAAGACATTGAAAAAAATGGATCTCAATATGGCTTGCTCGGAAATTCAAGTGATTTAGAACTTCGCGACACAAACAGAATATAACATCTAAAGCAATAATGCCAATATTAACAAGAACATTAATCAATGATATAGTTTTTCTCAAGAAACCAACGAAAAATGTGACAAACCATAGACTGACAGACCGTGACACAACATACAAATACTTTCCCGACCAAGTTCTATATTATATATCTATATTATATAGTACAAACGCGCATATTTGATGTCAAACTGATAAACATGAAGGCGTAGCCCGAGGAATCATTCTTGCATTTAAGTCCTTGGGTATAACTGTATAAGTTCTTGGGTATCACATTTGAGGGGGCTTATGCAAAATATAAACACTACAGGGCAAACCCCAAAAATGTTCAATCCGAAGTTTTATTTGTAAAGGTGCACAAGCATAATACGACAAAGGTATGTAGCAAACCTAGTTCCAAACTAAGGACAAAAATTATGTCTGAAACGAAACTACTGCAATAAATTATGACATTTATTGTCCAATGGATAGATCAAACCATGTCTTTCTCTGTCATATACAAAATTATATATTAGTACTCCATAGCCTGCAACCAGTCTGGCAGTAAATAAAATTACATTTATCGTCCAATTATTGATAGTCAAAAATTGACCTGCGCTATTTTTCAGGCATGAATGTTTATTAGTGCATAGTTTGAGTAATGACTCCTGGCATTATAAGAACCTTGACATAAATTAGAAACCCGAACAGAACCATCTGTGTGGAAATATGCCATATTTTGGATTCCACCCCTAATTTTACCGCATGTTATACGCATCCCTGTTTGTTCGCGCGCGCAATTCTTAGTCTTACGATAAGTCACGTTTGAAAATGCACGCAAAATAAGGTTCCGTTATATGTACTTAAACGAACTGCTAAATGACACGCACATGGGATCAAATCACAATTCTTGAGAAAAAACGTCTTATCAATATTATGCAATGAAAACAAAGCATTAATCAAAATATGTTGCGGTGAAATTACCTACATCATCGTTGGTCGTTCAAACAAGGGGGATATTGCTTGAAACGATAGCCGGGTACTCCAATTTTGGATTTAGTCCGAAGGTGTAATGAGCTAATTAGAATGTAATGATATAATCAGGTAATCATATAATTAGGTGATCACAAACTTTGGCGACCGCAAAAACACACCATTATACAATTAAAAACGAGTTATACATCGTTTAGCATATGCTTTCACGAGTCATATCTATTCGCGGAAAAACACATCGTTGCCAAAACTTATTAATACTGGTAACAAACCCAAATTCTACTCATCATGTAAAGTAGGTATAAAGTGTATGAGTACAAATTAATTTACCATTCCAAGGATTCAAGGGTGTACATGTAACGTAAGATCTGGGAGAAATTGGGAACTGCAAATCATCAGCAGTTACCTTGCAGCAGCTGATGTATAGCAAATGTCAATGACCAGTCGCCCGATGCACCCTAAATTCACCCTAGACGTACCTTAGATGCGCCAAAACGCACACTAGATGCACCCTCAATGCACCTCAAATGATCTGGGTGTGCCCACTAAGTGCCATGTAGTACATTCAGGGCGCGCATAGGGGACTAGGGGACATGCCCAGTGATTTAGGGTGCGTTTAGGGTGCATTTGAGGTGCATTTAGGGTGCATTTGAGGTCCGGTGTGTCTAGGGCGACTGGTCATTGACCATTACAAGCAAAAGGATATTAATAAACTTTAGATTATGAATAGGCAACTTTAAATAGTTTTACAGGCTTATGTAAGCATAAATTCATAATACCGAGGAAAGTAAGAAAAAGACAACATAGCAAAGGTGGGCAATGAACACCGTCAAAATCCTTGTTCACGCGTCTTCGAAAATCATCGGAGTATACATAATTTTCACACCAAGGATTTGTGCTCAAGACACGTGCCAAATAAACTTATATATAAGTATATATATTAAAATTCATACACGTGGAAATACAAAAACACGTGCCAAATATATATATACTCAAATCCATACGTCATGAGGATATAAGGTACGATAATAATATTTTTGGTGGCAACTGCAAAAAACGGAAATATAGGCGACAAAAATTACATAACTTTTCGCTATGGCAAAGCATGAAAATCCCTTTGAATCACTTGACAGTTATGTATTACTCACGCAGAAAGAATTCAAGCAAAGGTTCAGCTAGGCCCTTATGGCGAAGCGTCAAACGCGGATGACATCTCGTATATCGGTATATAGGGGGTCCTCAAGAGAAATACTTGTCAAATGATGACGTCATTATCATAGATTAGAATGGGATATCGATGACGTTGAACAACTACCAGACTTCCATGCGTATAATTGATGCCCAAAACATGCATAATAACACCACGCATCAACCTTATAAATAATGAAGCATATAATCAGTAGAGATCGTATAGATCACGAATTTATCGTCTTAGTCACGTAGTCAAGTAGTAAACTGGTAAAGTAGTAAAAGGCCAAAGTCGCTTTAATCGCCCCGACGACTCGTGGTCATAGAGACTGCACAGTACGCTGAGATGAAAGGCGTGGAGGGGAAGTCTTAAGAGTGGAACCAGCCACTCGGCCATCGAGAGCCAGAAAGTACAATTGACCTTACGAGACAAATTTATATTTATAAGACATAAATTCCGGGGACAATAATTCCGGGGAATGAAATTTTGGGGTTTGGAAAATATGGGGATTTTTCAATATTATCAATGTTAGCACGAATGATGATGCCATCATATTTAAATTTAATGGAGTGCAAAGATATGGGGATCATCTCCGTAAAATCATTAAATTTTGTTCCACATAATATGATTCGTAAGGCGTACGACATACTACACCCTTGATACCTTAGATAGAAAATTAAAGGGTACCTATTCCATTTATCCATTATATATGTCGCCAGAGTTCCAAAGACATCGATTATTCATGATGGGGTAGCTATGAAATTTCAGAGTTAAAATAATAGAAGCTATGAATTACATGAGATTCGATGGCGAGAAGAAAGCTGAAATTCTTTAGATCTCTGATGCTTAGAATTCATTGAAATCTATAGCACAATTGCTACATTGCGAATTTCGCAAATCCTGGTGTACCAAGTTAGCATACCCGACCCAAAGTATTTAAAACGAAAAAGGTATCTATGAAGTTCAATTTACTGATAGACACAGCTAGATAGCCATAAATACTCAGTTTTTTAAACCAGGAATGACTTATTGGCATCATCCCAGGAAATAGCTTAATTAGAATGACTAGAGTCGTTACTAATTACAGATAAGTCTGACTATTTAGACACTAGATAAGTGTAATTATTAATGTGATAAGGATAGGATTCGATAGAACCTATAATCATTTGAAATACAGATTATGTAAAATGAAAAATTATTTAAGTTTGAAAGTATTGATAATTAAAGAAACTAAGAAATTGATTCACTGCCTTGATCAAAACCATCCTTTTTACAGCTTAAAGAGCTGCTTAAAACCCAATTATCTGGTAAAATCACCAGATAAGTGTAATTAATGATAAGGATAGGATTCGTCATAAAATAGTGAAAGTCTGGAAAATACGGATCGGTCTCTATTGATTGACTGCAAGGATTCGCCAAAGGACGCTGGAATGAGCTAATAATTATTTGGTTAGGATGAGGGTCGTCTGAGGAAGGTTCATGTATTATTGCATTAATATCGGCGTCGTATTAGTTTACCCAAAATCATCATAAAATTGACCAATCAGCGCGCAAGTTTTCGTTCAACTCACGATCTTATTGGTCAATATAAAATGAACCTGTGGGTGAGCTAAATTACCCGTTACCGTCGATAGTAAAGTAGTAATAATAACAAACGTTCAGACTGGCTGAGTTCATGGCAGTCATTTGAAATGGCTGGCTGAGGTCAGGCAGTTATCTATAGCTGTTCCTATATATTCCTGAGGCCTATACAGGGGTCTGGGGACACAAACTTTGAGAATAGGAAACAGTAAGTCGTCAATAACTACCTTCTTTGAGCTATGATAATGACGCCATCTCTACTGATAGCTTGTTAATATACGCCTTATATTATACAGTGCCTGATATTTCTCTTGTCTACAGGTAAGCAGGCAATATTGTGTCGTGGTAGTAGCAAGTCTACCCTTGTCATGAGTCAATCAGCTAGACATTCCAATAACCACATACCAGAAGCTCAGTTGTAGTTCATATATATGCAGATTGCAGAATCACCAACCAATAATAATATGACCTAAGCATTCAAGCACAAACAAAAGTAATACGAAATATAAATTTAACAAAAGCAGAAAGCCATTGAATAAGTGGTTTGTTCGAAACAGAACTTAATTCATTCTGAGTTAAGTCCGTTTTTGATTCATCAAGTCTATTTTCGGATGAAGAAAACCCAGAAATTTTGATTATAATCTTAAGGCCAATGAATTATGCCTAAAAGCCTACCATTCCTAAGCATTCAAGCACAAACAAAAGTAATAAAAGTACGATCAATAATCAAATTTTAACTTTAAATGCAGAAAGCCATTGAATAAGTGGTTTGTTCGAAACAGAACTTGATTCATAAAAGTTGATTGAAAATTTGCACCTTGAAATGTTGAGTTAAGTCCGTTTTTGATTCATCAAGTCTATTTTCGGATGAAGAAACCCCAGAAGTTAAATCTAATGGGCAACAAACCATAGAACGGTCAACGGCATATGAGAAAAGGTTGGGTTTCAAAGAGCACTGGAAAAAATAAGTATGGTATACATGGCATTTGCATTTAAATTTGAATTATTTTTGAATAAAATTTGAATAAAATATCTGAGGAATATGAAAATCATGCGAGGCTGAAAATGAATCTCTATTAAGGCTTCATCAAGAATCCTGACCAGTACTAAGTGGTATTAACAGGGGTACTTTCAGATTCAGTTTTAAGCAACTCTTAAAAACATCAAGCTCAAATTCCTCTCTTCATTTCATGAATTTAGGCTAAATTACCTCACTACATGTCTACATAGACACCAAGGGTGAGGGCCTAAACCAATATAATCTGGATCCAATCTGGCAAGTCTCCATGTATTATAAACACAGATGAAAACCTAAGGTTCTACATTATACCGTAATAACCTACAAAACTACCAAACATAATACACACGACATATAAGCACGATAAATATGATTGGAATCAACTCTTGGTTATTGGTTGGGGGAGGTGGTGTTTTTCACGCCTTTAAAGAACAACACGAACTAAGGTCATGCGCTATTCAAAATACCAAGAGAGATCAGTGCCACAATATGCCATTGTGCGCAATGAGGGTGCCATTATACGCCAAGTTGCACCATGATAATGGCGTAAAGAGTAGTAGTTAATCTACCTTCACACGATCTGTTCTGTGACTGATTTTGTGTTATATCGACTGATTGTATATTTGATGAGATACTTAAGTAATCAAATTTATTCAATTCATGGATAGATTAGCTAAGTGTCGTGATTACGAGGCATATTGAAGTTATCAAAACATACTGAGTTGTTCAGAACAAGGTTAATGTCCATTAAGCGAAACTATCGCCTTCTTTAGGACTGATGAAGTAAGTATAAATTATATTTGGTAAATATGATGGAATATATCTTCAACAAAATTGGGTGAAACGTCTTAAAACGGTTGACACAAGTAGCTTGAAACGGCGAATCCTTAAGTTCGTTTTGCAAAAGTTCCTTGAAATGGCGAATCCTTAAGTTCGTTTGACACAAGTACCTGGAAATGGCGTTTGACACAATAAGCTTCTTCCCATCAGTAGATGAGGGAGTGACAGGCTACAATATAATATATTTTATTCTGACGGCATATACTAATTAATAATTACCTAATATATTTTATTGCTCAAGATAACACAGCGTTTGCTTCGCAGCCGCCACATTTTGAGGAAGGTTTGCAAATGAGAAATATAGGCGTCCCGCAGCAAGTCCATTTGTCATGGTTTAGATTGGCGAATTTATTGATTCTAAACGTCTATTTTTCGGATGTAACACGTAAAATTACGAGGAAGTATTAGGAAGTCTGGATTCATATGTGAAATGCAAATTGAAAATCTAAATTGCAAGAATTCTTGTCGTGTTCTATATATTTTAATTGAGTACTTTTGAAATACATATGATTTAAATTAATTATGCAATCCTTGGACACGTGTATATTATATTACATAAATAATTTCCACAAATTGTCGAAATACGAATAGTAGCCAATATTATATTGAAGGTCATCAACTTTCCACTTTGAGTAATGAAAGTAGCATCATTTCAGCCGCCTATATCAGTGAAGCGAAGTTCGCACATGTATCTTAAGCATTTGTTGACGAGACAGTTGACACAGGAGAAATTGGGGGGAAGTTTTCAAGACCATTAGATAACTGTCACTTGCAACCATAGCGGCACTTTCACAGGGGAAGGAAACACCGAATTATCCACCTTTACGTCATCAACTCACCATTCTAAACCCTGATAATGACGTCACTCGAAACCGTCTAATCGTGGGAAAATTGGCTGAAGCCACCAGCGGTTTCAATGTGGAATAAACCGTCCAAAGGCACGTTCTTATTGCTGTATTCCAGATAGAGAAATGTGACATATATAATTCCTAATTTCATGAGTATACAATATGGACCATAAACAGGGTTATATGTTAATGCAAGTATACAATACTCTCTGGATGCTGCAGCGTGGTTATTTCTGATAAAACTCTTTGGAACTCTCCCACCAAATATTTCGGGGCTCCCTTTGCCCAATATCCAATTGAGGATTATAACGAATTAATATCTTCTCACTTTTCGAAGCTGTGCAACAGCCTCGACTTCGTCTCGAAATATGAAGGTAACCAAAATGATAACGCATGCGAGGACAAACATATTGATCGATAAAATATGATGATTGATAAAACACGCCCTTTCGAATTGCGAGTGAAATTATAACAGTTGTTTATTCAAACCCAAGCGGAGAGAATAGAACGAAAACACGAATAAACGATGATAGTCTTCGGAATATCATGATAATATGGGAATGCAATTTAAGTTTATCTAAAACCAAATAAATGGAGGAAATAGAAGGAAAATATGGGTGTGATCTTTGGGTAAAAGAATCTTTCTCCTGTTAATTGATGAAGTTTGAGAATATGTTATGGGAGACTATAGCACATGTGAAATTTGAAAGAATTTCCAATCAACATATTAACATCCCAGACTTGACAGAAGACGGACTGAAGAAAGTTTGATGGAGAAATTGAGCGTAGACACACGGATAATAACAGATGGGACCACGAATGGTCTGATGATTTTCGTCATCAATTTACCATTTTAAATCCTTAATCATGACGTCAGTCTCAGCTGCCTATTTTTCATGTCCAGCGTGTAAAACAGCTGAGAGCTTTACAAAGCGTGATCATCTCTAGAATATTGGAGCTACCGCCTAATATCAGACAATTTACATTGCACGCATGTGATTCACAAGATTCACAGGGCGGCAGTTAGCAAGCCACCATCAAACCCGTACCGTTATCAACATCATAAACTTAGTACATTACGTTATGATGATGACGTCATCTTAATCATATTAATCGCCTATTATTCTCGCGAGAGAATATCATATCATGGCTTGTGAATTCATTGCTTAGATACGCATACTAGAACGCGACCTATGTAATTGTAAACGATTCATATTTTGAAATTTTCCGGTCGATTACCACTGCAACTATAACTACCTACAGTAAAATAATCATACAATAAACAGACGGTTAGTACCGTTGTCAATTCGCAACTTTAAACAATATTAATGCCATCACTCTGAACAAGACTTGAGCAATTAATCGTTACGTGGTGAGATTTCAGGCATAATCGAAATGGCTGACTCTCATCCATTACAAGCAGTACACACAAGTCAGAACTAAAGCGAAACTACATAATTACAGCACTAGGACCTAAAGTTTGAAAAGTTGATAGTAGAAATTATATTAGAAATGCTAATAAATTAATAATGAATAATGATATATTTTCTGAGAAATGAGACAAGAATTTATTAATTTCTTAATTTATACAACGGGAAATTATTAATAATGTAAAATCCGGAGACCAAACGGTAAATAAATATCATAGAATTGAGGGTGGCATCAACCAATTCACTAAATTATAGGGATTATATATTAATGGCACTAACGGATTAAATACAAGCATCGGGGGATATGATTTAAGGGGCTATAATCCCGATTAGAGAATAGGTAAAGAGTGAAATGACCCTTAGTCTAAAGAATGCCGACCGTAAATTGCCATTTCTTCGAGAATGAGCCTCTTCTACGTCGACAATGCGCCATGAAAGGCATAGCTATGACGGCAATCTCTTCCAAACATTATATTCGCACAGATTTATTCGTTATAGCTAAACAGTAGAGAAGTCAAGATCTGACAATTCAAGGTGACGCCGAACTGCTGGTTTATACAGGTGCTAAAGTGTCATTATGCCGTCATTATCATGACAAATGGTAGCCGATTGGTGAGCTTATAACGCATATTTCTAGCGCAAAATCATAACACTTCATTAGTTCAGTAGCATTAGGGCAGATTCTATAAATCGGTGAAAGATATAACACTCTTAGTCGAGCAAGAAATATCAATAAAATGATACAAGAGATATTTCACATCATAGCCTCAGGCTGAGGACATTATGAGAACCTCAGTATACCAATATTGCTCAGACTGCAAGTATCAAGTATTGACAGAGGTCAGACTGCGAGTATATCGTCAGATCGTTCCAAGGATATCACAAGTCAATTCATAAATTCATATAACGACCCTCCTTGATAGGTCAATCCTCACATACAGACCTCTGGTGTGAGCAATAAGCAGTTGAAATGACGTCATCATCAGGTGTTAACATGGCGAATATTGATGACGTCACACAGCCTATATTTCCCTTACACCCACACAAATATATAACCTTTAATCATGATTAATCATGTGCAGCGCAACTTCTATCACGTATTAGGATAATCGGTGTCAGGGGATGGTTCAGGCTAATTCCCGGCCGATGTGCACTGAATTTCATTATTCAAAGTCACGTGATCGTGTCTGGGATACCAAGGTATAGTTGCTGGTCTTTACCATTTCATGGAGTGTGACACTAAATAGCTAAATGCTGGCCAAGACCTGAAGTCCTGACACCACTTATAAGTCCTGACACCACTTGTAAGTCCTGACACCACTTATAAGTCCTGACACCACTAATTATAAGTCGAGACACCAATTATAAGTCCTGACACCACTAATAAGTCCTGACACCACTTATAAGTCCTGACACCACTTATAAGTCCTGACACCACTTATAAGTACTGACACCACTTGTAAGTCCTGACACCAATTATAAGTCCTGACACCACTTATAAGTCCTGACACCACTCATAAGTCCTGACACCACTTATAAGTCCTGACACCACTTGTAAGTCCTGACACCACTTATAAGTCCTGACACTACTTATAAGTCCTGACACCACTCATAAGTCCTGACACCACTTATAAGTCCTGACACCACTTATAAGTCCTGACGCCACTTATAAGTCCTGACACCACTAATAAGTCCTGACGACACTCATAAGTCCTGACACCACTTATAAGTCCTGACACCACTTATAAGTCCTGACACCACTAATAAGTCCTGACGACACTCATAAGTCCTGACACCACTTATAAGTCCTGACACCACTTATAAGTCCTGACACCACTTATAAGTCCTGACACCACTTATAAGTCCTGACACCACTTATAAGTCCTGACACCACTAATAAGTCCTGACACCACTTATAAGTCCTGACACCACTAATAAGTCCTGACACCACTAATAAGTCCTGACACCACTTATAAGTCCCGAAACCACTTATAAGTCCTGACACCACTTATAAGTCCTGGCACCACTATAACTCCTGACACCACTTATAAGTCCTGACACCACTTATAAGTCCTGACACCATTTATAAGTCCTGACACCACTTATAAGTCCTGACACCACTTATAAGTCCTGACACCACTTATAAGTCCTGACACCACTTATAAGTCCTGACACCACTTATAAGTCCTGACACCACTTATAAGTCCTGACACCACTATAACTCCTGACACCACTTATAAGTCCTGACACCACTTATAAGTCCTGACACCACTTATAAGTCCTGACACCACTAATAAGTCCTGACACCACTTATAAGACCTGACACCACTTATAAGTCCCGACACCATTTATAAGTCCTGACACCATTTATAAGTCCTGACACCACTTATAAGTCCTGACACCACTTATAAGTCCTGACACCACTTATAAGTCCTGACACCACTTATAAGTGCTGACACCACTTATAAGTCCTGACATCACTTATAAGTCCTGACACCACTTATAAGTACTGACACCACTTATAAGTCCTGACACCACTTATAAGTCCTGACACCACTTATAAGTCCTGACACCACTTATAAGTCCTGACACCACTTATAAGTCCTGACACCACTTATAAGTCCTGACACCACTTATAAGTCCTGACACCACTTATAAGTCCTGACACCACTTAGTTAGGTCAGCACCTAACCTTGACACCAATTTGCTGACTCAATGACAGCATGTAGTACAGTCATAGCTTCATAAGTTAGTAAGTTGGCAATGGCATAGGCACCAAGAGCCATGACACCATTTTTCCACAATCGGAAAACGTCGACTCCAAAAATGGCTACTTTTTCTGTTTTGTTTTTATTCTGTAGGTACGTTTGCGTGAGGCGCGGAACATAATTTCTGATAAAAGCGCGCGCGGCTCCATTACGTCACCAATACCGTGGGAAAATTTGGACGAAAAGTTTTCGCGAATGTAATTATCGTAACACAAAAGTGATAGACAGTCTTTAACCAATTTCTCTTCTTCTGAAAGAATGAATTCAGAGTGGTCTGATGATGGATCTATCAAAATTCAAAGTTGCCCATGGACCATGGTCAACGAAATTAGAAACTTAGAAATTAGGAAATAAGACTTGAACAACTGAAAGAGATCGAGAATCGTGATAAAAGGTGCATCATTTGCATCAAGATGCGTATACATGACATACACTAAGTAGGGGTAGAATTTGGACCATGATCAAAAAGAGAAAATGGTTACAATGCCCTGGTAATGGGTATTGACCGACCCCTCATTCTTCAGTATTTCACTACCACAACTTCTCTGTCCGAAAGCCATTGCTACAGGTGAATTAGCGACAACAAAAGAACAAAGCATCAAAAAGCACTTGATTCGCTGTGGCCAGAAATTCTACATTCTCCTTCGCAAGTGAAAGTAATTAGTAAATTAGGGACCTTAATCCATTGTGCAGGACAAATAATCTTGACAGCTTCTGAGAAATTCGGCAACGTTCAACGTAAAACTACAAAAGTACAAACTTACAAAGATCCCCTGCATGAAATTTAGATGTGATTTCATATCCATGAACGCATAATACGAAATCTGCATTTATCAATTAGTAAATCATACGACGAGCTTAATTCTGAAATATCTTGGTTAGGTATATATTAATGCCCTCTTCAAAAGAGAGAAAGAGGAGAGCTAATTTGAAGGTAGCTGGTAGAGTAATGAAAGTATGAAGGTGGAATGAAAAAAGAAATTCCATATTATGATATCATGAGGTTTTTTATCACGACTGAAAAAATGAGGATATGCCACTAGGTACCAAACGACCAGTTTCCATTTATAAATGATGCAATAAATCCGGTTACGGTTAACTGAAAACGCCCGGTAAACTGGAATTTCGGTTTTGGTTCGTTTAACCGACCGATTTTCCTAAACAGTTAAATGGAAAATCAACATACTATTTGGTTTCGATTTCGGTTAGCTGAAAATTACCGGTTAACCGGTATTTTGGTTCCGGTTCAGTTGACCGGTCGTTTCCTATATAATGCCACTGCTCCACTGCGCATAATTTGTCACAAATTAGATGGATCACAAATCACGAAAATAAGATGCGACTTCCTCAGAATGAAACTATATGAACCTTGTTTAACAATACTAGTTGATAAATGTTACGGTTGCTTGGAGCTATGATGATATAGAGAGCAGACAACGATAAACATATGAACGGCGATCTGCGATTACGTCACCAATGACCCACTGAAATACCCTGATAACAACGTCACATTTAACGCCTACTAGCCCAGCGCAGCATATTTATATTTGTATGAATATATTGCTTTTTAGTATAGACTCATAAGATTTTAAACGATTTTTAAAACCTCCAGTTTCAGTCACTTCCCATTGTCTGATTTTCCTAAAACTTGGCAATATCGTGCACTTCGATGATCTTAATTGAATTACCAAAAAGTTAACCAAAAGCTCATTTTATCTCAATTCTATGGGCATTTCATTTGTCGCAACTTCGTCCAATGCGTCTCTACTGTTAGATCAAAGCATCCACATTCCAAAAGCAACAATGATCCTGCGAAGCAGAGCATGGCCATTACCAAACCCTTATTTGTCTACTTTCTAATACTTGCGTGCAGAAAAATAGGCGGTTACGACATAAGATGACGTCATTATCATAGCACAATATTGTACGTTAGTGACGTTTAACTGCCTATTGATTTCGCGGGCGCAGAGTTTACAAAACCATTATATACCTACTGATAGGAGGATTCTATTTCTCATAAAAGCAATTCCATTCACGCTGCCATGATTTGTTGCCATCCATTCAACTATTATACGCTACAATATTATCTGGGGGAATTCTAGCAATTTCCGGGGTGATTTATATTTGAAATTCCCACATATAAATACATGATGTTTACATGATTTAGGAAAGCTTGTTTGCTGCAAGGGTTATGTTTCCATTTATCATACAAAGTCATATTATGGCCCTGGTTATAAAGGACCTTAGCCGCGCAAATTGCTTGCAAAAGATATATCCAAGTCGTCCATATAGGTATGGGATGCAGCCTGTTTGATACATGTCATAAACTAACAATTCTAAGTCAAGGTAGTGACTTCACTTTCTATAGACTTACTTCATGACACGTGACCTATACAATGGAAGTCATTCATTACAGATCTAGATATCCTCTCAGATCTTTCGGATATATCCTGATCTGTTCAAGCGATCTTTTCACATGAGTGGTATTTGGTTGGGAACTACGAACCATGGTTCACCTTGAAATCATACGTTGCGCTGTATTCAAGCGAAGAAGCAATGGTAATGTTTCATGTTTTCTGGGATTGAATGAAGCAGCGTCAAGGATGATTGTGTTATAGTACTGAAAGAAGGATGATCTGGTTGTAAATGCTGGTTGCAAAATATTGAAAGCAAATCATTTCAAAATCCAAACGGAGCGCACCACAAAAGCACAAAGAGACCAAAACAACTACAAACATTAAATTCAACTTTAATAAGTAAAGATTAAACAAAATCAAGCTTGAATGTATGTACAAATCTTGAAACTTTGAATGCATAAATTCCCAATCGCTCTGACAAGAATGAAATGCCGATATACTGAATTAAATTCTCATCAAAGTGAGGCAGAATTTTTTTTCCTTACACATCATAAGTGCCTTTAATGAAAATAAGCTAGGTTTCGAAAACAGTTAAGTAAATGTATATGAAACCACATTGAAACTTCCTGAATATTGACTTATATTGAAGAAGTGAAGAACCAGCTCTTTTTCCACTGAAACATAACAACAAAAGAACTATGAATATATATTCAATAACATACTTATTACTTATCCAAAGCCTTTCAGAATATATCCCGAATTTTCGACATATCCAAATTACAGAACTTGTTTACTAGATCACATTTGAGGAATGATAGTAGGTATTATATAGAGGGCGTCGATAAAACTGGAATTTCCAAGATTTCAAGCCCTTGGACAGCACACGTTTTTCACCTTTTCTTTTACAACAGAAGCCTGTATCAAGCAGGAATGACAGTTTCAAGGGTAGCCCTATAAGCAGTTTCAGTTACGAACTATGTGGTGAATATTATAACGAACGGATATAATATGAACCCCTGGCACGAGAAATAGGCGGTTCAACTTCAACAACTTGCAACGTTAGGCTACGATATTATGACCTCATTTTAACCGCCTATTTTAATCACACAGGAGAAATGTTTCCATTTCTGCAAGCCTGTGACCATGAGCTGAAGCAGCTATTTTGGAGTCCTCCGGGAATATATTATACAGTCCTACAGACACAAATTGACAGACATCAGTCAAAAACGCTCCTTATTAAGTCATCATAATGACGTCACTCGCATTCGCCTCGTATTTTCGTCGGAATATAATATACGCTAAAACTTATGTGATAATTTTCCTTGAGCCCTCAGGAGTAAGGTTTAGCATAAATTCAGGCTACGATTACGCAGGTATATCATACAAATTACACCGTACAATTCTTATAGCAGCTTAAGATCGAGGATTATAAAAAATACACGCGTCGAGGTCAACAAGTTGGCACTTTAAAGTGTTATGATTACGTCAGAGTCAACAACTTATCTTACGTGGTTGGAGTATTATATACTGTGTTCAAATCGTGTTTTTAATTTTACGAAATTTTTGTGCTGATGTCATTGTAATTGCAGTTATACCGAATCAAATAGACAATGTTCAAATAACACACAGTTCGATTAGGATAAGGATTTTAATTATCTAAACGGATTACAGAACGATTTTATATGGTGGAAAAACATGGCAATAGAAATTAATATTTACTGATACCGGCAGCGTAGTGGATTCATTTGACATTGACCAATCAGCTCGTTAGTTGACCGAAAACTCCCGCGCTTATTGGTCAATGCCTGAATGCATTGAGATTTAGGGATCCTACGGCTTATACCTCACCGACATATTTTTATAGTCTAAGTAAGAAATTTAAAATTATTCTAATTTAAAATTATCCTCATTCTAAGACACAAAGTACAAACTACAACCTACAATAATTATAGCGACATGTACAACATCATTTAAATTATAACTTTGTAACGAAAAGAAGAATATATTATTAAAAATAACATAATATAAACTCAAAGCATGACATCGGTAAGTATCGTCCAATCAGCGCGGGAGTTCGGAGGGTAATTCGCGTGCTGATTGGTCGATTTCAAATGTACGTGTGGGTAAGCTCATATACCATAGAGCATGACTCACTGATGCGTGACGTCATCAATTCACCTCTTGTATAGTGTGTCCCGTTTAACTTCGTAAATTTTAAATACACTCTGCATCTACTGCAATAGAGATAAAACCCTAAATGGTTCTGTAGATTGGAGTAAATAGATGAACATTTAGGCATATCTTGGCCTGATTTGGTTTTCAGAAGTTTGACTCCATATTTCTTCACGTTGACTGGAAGTGTGAAAAATACATGTTATTGAAACGTTAACGGGCATATTCACTATGATTATCTGTCGTGGTTTTTGCGTCAGCTGATGTAGAAACACATGCTGAAGTCGTCATGGTTCATGCAAGTTAGTAGAACACCTCAAATGGCTCTCAAAAATCGAGCCACTATTGACATGCATTTTCGAAGGAGAGCAGTAAGGAAACACATCTTCGTGTCATGGCCTCCCTACTCCCAAGATTTGACTCCCGTTGATTTCTGGCTATGGCTGACACTCAAAAGAAACATCTTCAATGGAAAACAATAGCCGTTTACCTCTATGACTCTCCTGGAACGAGCTATAATGTGGGGATTTAAGAAACTACAAAGGGGTAATTTTGCTCATTTGAGACCTTAAGTTGAGAGGCGATGGACAAGTTGTGTCGATAACAACGGTTATAGAAGTTAATTTACCATAAATGTTCATCATTTTGCTCTGAAATGATGTGTGAAATTTGTCCATAAGTCAATTTTTAAGAATGAAAATGTAACCTTAAAATTTACGAAGTTAAACGGGACATAGTATACAGCATGGCAATGACTCATGCAACCACCTTTTATATCAGAGAGGGTGATGTTATAGCTGTACAAGTTTCGTCGTTTCAACTGTGAAAATGTAACTCTACTTTCAAGCTCTGCTGTTATTGCGAATTAATAACGTATCATAATATAAGAAAAAAGGTTATGCTCAGTGAATTTTATTTTTAAACGTTTAGTCGCTTACCTGGATAGTGGATATATGTTTGCACATGGATCGGTTGATAAGAAAAGGCGTAAAAAGGCTGTACTCCATTGGAGTGAACACTGGAGTAAAAACAGGAGACAACACAGCCAAGATTTCTAACTGGAAATTATCCAGAAAATAATGATAGCTTAAATATATTATAATGTTGAGATTTGTGTGAATTTATCTCTTGTTGAACAAGTGCAAAAATCACAGCAAGTTTCAAAATTACAAGACATGATGAACCGAAAGCAAGATCTTCTAACCACCCGAACCAAACTTAACGAAAATTCAAGAGTGTATATAGATATATTCACAATGATTCAAAGAAGACAAATTTAGGAGTTAACAGTCGAGAAAGAAATAAAAACGCTGGAAACTGACGTCATTGCCACAGTTAAACGTGGTTTGAAGTTGATGGCGTGCAGGGGGCTATTTTCGCGCGTGCGGTCAATAATTAGCATCATGTGACAGAACACCACGTGACCTAATTACAGTCAGATGGTGTGTTAATTGCACAGTAATATCTGCTGAAGTGTGTAAATCTGTCGTTAATAGCTAGGGTGATTATACCAACTTATAGTTGACACAAGAGCACTCATTAAATAAAGTATATAGTTATACCCAACACAGGATAGTAGGCGAGGTTACGACAACAACTCAATGTTTTCCGCTATGAAAATGATGTCATTTACCGGTAGTTCAACTTGTTAGTGTGTATTAGTAAGACAATTCTACAGTTAATCTTTTTCAGTGAAATGGGCATAATTTAATGCTATAAATGTGGCAGTTATATATAAATAGGTACATGCCAAGCCCACTAGGTACGTCATATTACCGTCCAGAAAAATCTGGATGGATTTCAAAATCATCGATGATTGTTGTTATTTTTTGATACGTAAACTCAGAAAATGATGAAGAAATATCAGCAAAACTTTCAAAGTTATAATAAGAATTTTATTATTATTCTTATGAGCCCTATGGCTATTGCAGTATCTAATAATATAGTACGTACAAACTGCGGTCTGGTGGCAATTTAGCAATTTCAGAAGGCGTTCTCAGAATTGGCGACATCTGCAACGACCGCTTAACCGATATCTCCGTTATTTGGTTCGCTAAAAGAACGTTAATTGTAAAATCAAAATATTCGGTTTCGGTTGGCTGAAAGCGCCCGGTTTACCGTTGTTTCGGACTCAATTCGTTTCCTAGCGTAAAACGAAGATTCCTTACAGCCAAAGGGTGAAACGGTTCCAGATTGATGTGATATCTAGTTAATATTAAATAATACTAGCGTATAGCAAAAGCAACATATCACTGTCTCGCATTTGGTACTTTCATTATACTGAGCCAAGAAGAAGATAATATTCAAAATTATATACTTTGGACGAACCAAACATACCGTCATAACGTATCATTACGTTGACAGCGTCATAGACAAAGGCCTCAACTCATTGATCCAGAAGATAGTCGGCCTATTTCACTATCAGTTCCGTGGAACGTAGTGGGGATTTTTCTGAAATTTCAGGAACATTGGTGCCGAATTTCTCAGTGAAGCAGTGATTATATGTTACATCTACAGATCTGAGATCCAAAGATACATGTATCGTTGATGTTTCTTTATGTTTAAAGGTTTGTAACCGATAGAAACAAAAGATAAAGAGATCACGTGCGCATCAAATATTCAAATAACCGGATTTTATATTGGATTTCATCCATAAGAGGATAATTTAAGTGGGCGGCGTTTAGTCATATCAGACGCAAAATACTTGACTCTCAAAGACCAGCAAATGTCATATGAATATATAATATTATTAAAAGCTATTCGACTATAATATATCCCAAGAAAAGATAAGACCAATAAGCGATGTGCAGATGACGTCATTATTATAGCTCAAAATACTCAACAGAGGACGTTTAACCGCCTATTATTTTGCGCGGGTTCTAATTTAAAACATAAACATAGGACCCTGCCTGAGTGCATGTATTCATATATCAAGATTAATAGGAATTACACCGAAAATTGGAGATCTAAATTCTATACACAAAATCTACTTTGATATATATACCCAGCAACTAATATGCCCAAGCAAGAAATAGGTGGATTAGATGGCGTCATTATCATAACAAAATGTAGGATGTTGATGACGTTGATAACCGCCTATTTTTCGCGCGCGCGGTTTAATAAACCATGATATAATGCCCCGCGCGCGCGAAAAATATTCATTTCCATGTCACCAAATGAACACTCAAAGTTATGATAATGACGTCACTCTCAACCATCGATTACTTTAATAAAGCAGGATTTAGATCCTGGTACAGGTAGTGGAAGTATACCAGAAGAGCTCATAATATAGAAGGTTTATACAATGAGATTTTAATATATACATTAAGTGGATCGTACACGTATTGTACGAAATTTGAATTAATCATTAACTAAATATATGGTACATCGCTGGAGGAAGAAATCATAAGATGAACCCTGAAATCGCAAGAATTAACTACAATAATTGTTCTCTTTCTGATGAATTTGAAAAATTAGTTAATTTAAAGTCCCTATTCTATATTTTTAACAATTTTGCAGCGCGCACAATGTCAATAACGTCATTGCGCGCGCCTATTTATTCTGAGCGCACATTACACACAATAAGAGGAAGAGAAGGATTCAGCTAGTTTCGTGCACCATGAATGTAGCAATTCAACAAATCAACAAGTGGTGCAAAGCACTACGTTACGGGGAATTAAAATTCTACTCATCGAAGCGAAAATGAGCTTAAATGTATGAAATGTGGGGGAACTCAAATACATGAGCCTGGCTGTGAAGATAATGTACGTAACACAAGTTTCACGAATTAAAACAAACTCGTAAAATTAGAAATTACACAATTACAAAATCCACTCCAGCGTACGTGCAGGTAACTCTTTAGTACCAGTACCATTCATATTTCTTGAGAAATATGCCCACTACATGTATTTTTATATGACAATAGGAGTAATATATAAAGATAAAATATATAAGGCGGAGATTCCGAATTTAGAATGGACTTACATATCTATATATTTAGTGAAATGGAGTTATATTTAGCATAAATAATTCACGAAATTACGGCTGTAAACTGTAGAGAATGGTTTAATGCTTTATTAATGGTTTTAATGTTACGAAGGCTTTCCTGCAACAAAGCCGGATAGTGCTCATATTCATAAAAAATTTACTTGTGTTTGGAAATCGCTGTTCGTTACAAGTTGATATTTTTACGCGCGTTTTGGATATATAATATGTATTGATTTTACGGCTCCGGTCCTATAGTTCCATGAGATTTGGTGATTCGTATTCTTTTTTGACCCGTTTGTGATGGAAAAGTTTTAAACATAACAACAATACAATCAAATTCAATACCAAATATGTCGTAGGGTGACGAAATTGATTATCAGTAAGGAACGCGCTAGTTTATCTTGCAACATTACTACCGAGTCAAAACAGAATAAATAAATCACACTTTGTCAGCATATGTATTGGTCTACCTACAAGCAAGTACATTCAATGGCTTGATATACCCGGGGGCTAAGAGATCACGAATGCAGCATTGCAACAAGGGTTGGCTGCCATCAATAGACCCTCTGACTCATTCAATGGAACACTATGAACCATGATAATATCAAACCACTTTCAGTGGCTATTATCCGTCAACAGTCAATGAAGACGGGGACGTGATTCCCATTTCTACGTTATGGCTGCAAATATACTCGGTATATATTGCTCACAGCCCAGTGGTGAACGAATGACGCCATTATCACAGTTTATAACGGGGCGTTGATGACGATTAACATTGCTGCCCTGATAGGATCACAGCGGGTAGACACAGTAGTATTGAGATCAGTCCTCACACATTTCCTACAAAGCTATTAATACACATTTCAGGGCGTGCTAATCATATATTAACATGACGTCATTATCAGGGCTTAAAATGGTGAAATGATGACGTTTCCAAATATGTCATTTTATTTGTGGATATATATTTAAGGGTGTTCCACTAATTGATGTCACCTCGTACGGGTGTCAAGCTGTCCGCCAGTGCGCCATGAAGTCAATTAATCAATCATACAACTCCTTATTGCGACAGTTCATTCGTTGAAATGAATCTTACTTTCGCTGTAATATAAGGAATTTGTCATACAAAATATATAATATCCTGGCCCAGTCATTCGCAGTTGCAAGTCCTACGCAGGTCCTACGCCCAGCAGGCATTTCGAAGCAAGATAACAAGCAATTATTATTGGCAACTGCATCGATAGAATGGCGAAATTAAAATTAGAATAAGGATTTAGCAATTCATTGGCAACGGAATCGACCATCTGACGACAAATTGCAAAACAACAATTTGAATATGGATATTGAGCAATTTATTGGCAATGACATGAAATAATTTGAATAAAGATTGAGAGTACACAGATTAAACACATAACTCTCTCCTAACAGAGTAACAGAGACATACCTCTGCTGCACTTTGCAGGTAACTAACAAAAAATAACAAAGCATCGGAATAATCTAGCCTTAAACTGTTTATACACCCCGAGAAAAGAAAGCAGAATTTCCAGTACAATGTGGCTGATGTGGAGTTTACAAAATAAGAAAATACTTAGCCACTCTAGGCTTCGCAGCGAAGTGAAAAGTGGTTCGAGGTAACGCATATGTGTGTGTACAGATTGTTAGATATATTTTGACATAGGGTTAAAACCCGCAAATTTACCGCACTATTTCGATAGAATCTATATCGAAGGTTGACACTCTAACAGTACATCTGCGCGTCTCTCTCGTCCCTGTACAACCAAGGACCCAAGTTAACCTGGGGGTGAACAAAGGATAGAAAGGGGGAGCCACTGCAGATGGCCGGTTCTGTACCCTTAATGAAGGCCATGCTCAAGCGATTTACGAGGTTGAAATGACGTCATTTCAGAGTATAGAATGGTAAGCTGATTTCGTCGAACATCGCCAACCTTTGCACTGCAACTGTATTAAACTACTAAACTATTACACCTACGAAGGTGATTGCATTGTGCATGAACTCTCCACCGTTAAAAACATCCCAAAACGTACAAAATATATACAGAAGGCCATTCTATAACTAAGAAACGAGCATTATGTTTACCCACTGCACACTGTGGCTTGACCAATCATCTCACAGTATCATCTAAATCCTGCGTCCTGATTCGTCGAATGAACAAACCCGGTGGGTAAACTATAATATATATAAATCGTCGTGATAATAATACATGCTCAAGTCAAGGTATATGTGTCATAACAAGCTAATTAAGTACTACGGATTATAAGGATCTGTAATCAGAAGACGTATTTTAGACAGTTGACAGATGATAGAGCATGGGCAAAATAATGTATAAATTGTATGTACAAAAATATGACAAAAATATATAGAATATTGCACACCTGCCATATTTCATTTTTCCAGGATCGCACAAAAAGCAATATTATATGAAGCCTCGGTCGTGGAAAAAAGAAAACAACATATGCGTATATATGTTGCAGACATTATGAAATCGTGACAAGATTCAGCTATATAATATCCTCGGGCGAGCAAACAATCTAGAGGTGACGCGCATATTATTTTACCCACGCGGGCGTATATCGCTGGCCAATCAGCAGGCGGTATTGGCAGGATACTGCACGGTGATTGGTGGAATCTTCGCGTGCTGGGAGTAAGATAACGTATACGCTGTCGCTTGCAGGTAATAACAAGACGTGCCGACTCCGCAGTGTATACGGCGTACTAAATGCAACGAGCGGAAATACGGCGATTATGTCGACAACAATTCTCCATTGTAAACCATGATAATGACGTCATAGTCGAGCTGCTATTGTTCTTCGCGTCCTCAGCTAACGACTTTTAGGGATTCATTAATTGTTTCGAATTTAAGATGTTGTCACGATATTCTTTTGTTGTAATAATACAATGATTCAGTGATCAGTATAATTGCGTCATTGTTCTGCGGTAATTTTAAACGACATTCCGAATTCCAAAATCGGGTAGGGAGAGGCAGGTTTGCGTGAATAAAAGTACCATTTACCATTTTTCAAATTCCCACAATATAAAGATTCAAAAATTGAAAAATAATCCATTTTGCCGCACGAAATGGCGGAAAATGTATAGCAAAGAAACAAGAAAATTGACAATTCCTATACGACCTGACAGGTATATGTGTGTGCCTAAGATTATCAATTCATCAATTTCGTCATTCAACATAAACCAAGTCAGTATAGACGATTATAACCCTTGATTCACCAACAGAACACGGCATTCCACTGACATCAATTAATCATTCTCAACCCTGATAAGGACATCATCAACACACAACTCTAGCCCCTGATAATGACGTCAGCAACACGCTCCATCAGGAAATCACGCTCCAGAGCACCTTCACATCAGCTGTATCCAACATTGAAGATATACTGTGATCAACCGCGAACAAAGTGGCTTACCCACAGTACCATATGACATTGACCAATCAGCGCACGGGCTAACCGTAAACTCTCCCGCTGATTGGTCAATGCCACAAGACGATTCCGGGATCCTACAGAGGTATGCAAACCTGCCACTGCTACTCTATCAGTACAGATAATCGCTTCAAATTATCCTGCAATTAAACGCAGCCCAGCGAGCAGTGTCACACGCAAGACACATAATTTGAAAATGTGAAGTTGTGCACTTATACACGCATGAGTGCACTGCGAATGTAGGAGAATGGGAATTAGAACTTTACTAGAACTTTATTAGAACTTGAGAATTAGAAGCTTATCAGGGATATTGAATTATAACTAAAGAATTAAGACTTTTGAATTAGAATTTTCAGAATTAAACTTACGAATTAGAATTCAGAATTAGAACTTTATTAGAACTTTTGCAAGACACATAATTTGAAAATGTGAAGTTGTGCAGTTATATACGCATGGCTGCATTACGCATGTAGTAGAATGAGAATTAGAACAGTTATAGGACTAATTTCTAGGATAATTTGAGATTTGTGTGCCAATATCTGATTCAATTTTGCCCATGAAAGAGGCAACGCCCCTACGGGGGTGGTTTCAATCAATCAAAAACTTTATTTGAACTTTTGAATGAGAACTTTATTAGAACTTTAGAATTAGAATTAGAATTAGAATTAGAATTAGAATTAGAATTAGAATTAGAATTAGAATTAGAATTAAAATAAGAACTATAAATCATGTACACAGTTATGGAGACTTATTGCATCAAATACAGCAGCACCAGAAACTACAAATCGGTCAATAGTTGACCTGCAGAATTTGCAGCAAATACCAGAGGTTTATTCCCCTGAATACATTCCACTTGGCAACAGCATCCGGACCAACAAACCTACAAGAACAGCTGACCGGACTATCGTATTGCTAAAATAAAAGAATAAAAAATAAGTCAACTAAAATAATCAATTCTCTCGAGCGATCTACACTCAGAATAATATAATTTAAAAACCGAAATTATTTTGTCATCAAATCAACAATCAATGACAAATGAACCAGTTACACTTCCCAGCATATGTTTTCGTGAATAAAATAATATATACAGATTATCTACCACATCTCTATAGCCAAAAATAAGCAATTCAACGTCATCAACACACCATTTCAAACTGTGAAAATGACGTCATCATGTCTGTCAAAATATTTACGGTGCGTCTCACACCGTCATACACATATATATCATTACCTCATTGACTTGAGTGCTAATATAGAAATATAAATTATGAACACACATCGGCTCCAAAAGAAACATAGTTCGTTGAAAACATGACTTCATTATCATAGCTTTATGTAGTGAGTTGATGATGCTAAACCGCGTATTTGTGTGGAGTTATCGGGCGGATGCCAGATGATAAGTGACGGGTAGGGTTCGCTACGAAACACTTCTGACAGCGGACAGTTTTACCCCAGACCACAACGCATCAGAAAGTTCTGGAAAATTGGAGGTGTACTGTATAGGGTTATTGATATGTACCACATTTCCATAAATGGTTACAATCTACCAGTGCTTCAAGTACTGAAAATAGATTAATATACCCTGTCACTATGAGATTCTGAGAACTGATACTCCGATACGAAGTCGAGGCGGTTGCAGAGCTCCAAATGTGAGAAGGTACTATTATAGTATAATTATCATGATGCTAGACGGATTGTTTCAGTGGTGCCGAACAGCAGTGGTGTCAAGATGCAGTGGTGTCAAGATGCAGTGGTGTCAAGATGCAGTGGTGTCAAGATGCAGTGGTGTCAAGATGCAGTGGTGTCAAGATGCAGTGGTGTCAAGATGCAGTGGTGTCAGAGTGCAGTAGTGTCAGAGTGCAGTAGTGTCAGAGTGCAGTGGTGTCAGAGTGCAGTGGTGTCGGAGTGCAGTGGTGTCGGAGTGCAGTGGTGTCAGAGTGGAGTGGTGTCAGAGTGCAGTGGGGTCAGAGTGCAGTGGTGTCAAGGTGCAGTGGTGTCAAGATGCAGTATTGCAGTGGTGTCAAGATGCAGTGGTGTCAAGATGCAGTGGTGTCAATATGCAGTGTCAAGTGATACTGCTGCTCTAATTACCATGACCAGTTATACTCTTCGAATATTTGCACGGTTGTTATCTGCACGGGAGTTATACAATATTATTATCATTTATTAATTCAGGACATAAGTAAATTGTATCAAATATTTTATCAAAAAAGAAATGAACTGCCACCAGATTAAAATAAATGTAGGTTCCAAAATATATACGATTTTCGTTTTATTAATTTTTAAACTTTTTGGGCTTTACTTCTTGGGTTCAAATTTAACTTTTTCTTTCCTTTTTAAGTTATTACTTTCTTAACCTTTTTACTTTCAGTGAAGTCTGACATTACATGTTGTAATTTGACTTGATATTCTATTTCTATTTCTACGAATCACTCCCAAAAACCTGATCGTATCGAATTAATATCCAATCTCTTTCCACTTCAATCTAAAGAAATGAGATTAATATCTATATCGTCAGTGCATCCCTTAACCCGTAGGGGCGTAGGATCCTCAAATCATCATGACATTGGCCAATCAGCGCGCGGCTTTACGGTCATCCCGCGCGCTGATTGGTCAATGTCAGATGGGCTGTGGGAAAGATGACACACTGCCAAGATTATAATTGGAGTTTGGATATATTACTTGGTGAGTTCCGCATCACTGAATTCTAAAATCCTGTATCTTACGGAAGGCTGATTCACACACTATAAATCCACTAAATCAACAATGGTTGCCATGGTAACAGGTAAAAACACAACGTTAACACATGAAGTGGGGTGATAGTGCACTAAAAGTGTTCCGTGAGAGGTAGATACCTGATACAAAGCATTTAAAGGACTCGCGTCAACAACTTAACATGTTAACCCATGATAATGACGTCACACATATAACCATTTAAAATGAGTTACGTCACCAGGTCCCTACTTTAACCCATGATAATGACGTCACAGTGGCAGTAATATCCTGTGTTCCGGGGTCTGGGGGACTGTTACAAACTACTTAATTACTCGTTATATAGAGGGATATATCTTCCGTCTTACATATGTTTTGGGTAGCTTTATTATTATAGCGACAGCGTATGCCGTATACCCACAGGACCATTTGGTATTGTCCAATCAGAGCTCGAGTTGACCGTAAACTCGCGCGCTGATTGGTCAATGTCATGACGATATATTTCGGGATAAACCCTGATATTATGACGATAGTTCATGCACTGTTTTGTGGCTTTAAATGCAACTTTTTACGTATCTATTTTCAGCAGATCTATCGCATGTAGACATTTCTCTTCGGACATTTCATCGGAGACTTTAGTTTGTCTAACAACCATTGAGTATAAACATTATAGTTTGGTTGTTTCTATTTTTACATTTCATGTCTAGGATAGTCGAATATGGTTCGGTTTCACCATTCTTTTCTGTTGATTTCTCCAGTTTGGATGTTTCAAATTGATTTAAAGAGTCAATCGATATCCAATTACAGTACCAAAATAAACATGTTTTCGATGATGGTTCCATTTCCCGTTTCATTTCTGATAAATTCTTCATATGCAAAGATTTAATCGGTATCTTATTTCAATGCCAAAATAAACCGACTTTTCAATCCTTTTGGTAATGGCGACTTTTAAACTTTGCTATTCACATGATTTTCGAAAGCTTCTGACTACAATTCTCTCGTATCAGTTATCTCGTTTAAACTTTAATCCCTTGAGTGCTGTTCTGGTAATTTGGAAATTATGTGACTTCTGAAGCCTCTACCAAATGTCAAATGGAACATTAAATATAGTCTTAATACCAAACCTGACGTGGATAATCTATCATTAATTCCAAATTAATTTACAATGGCCGTGTAGCTGAAAAGTGACCGTTGTGAAATACATCCATCTGAGAACTAATGATTAATATTATATTTACTTCAGCTTCAGTAACACACCACTGTATGAAAAGGAAAAGTGACGTCATAATCACGATTTAACACGGTTTAATGATGACGTGGCAAATGGCCAGCGAGCGGAGAGTATTAAAACTGGAGTAGTTTTAGTCACGGTATTACCAGATTAGATCCAGATTGTATAACAAACGTCACGTATGTTTTTACCCACAGCCCTCCAAATCTCGGCCAATCAGAGTGCTGTATCAGCTAAATGCTCAACCTGATTGGTTAAACAGCTCTGCGCGCGGTGAGCATTGAAATTCCGACCATAATGCAGATTTCACATTAACAGTTCACTTGCAGTCTTTACGGAATTCTTGAGGTGTAACTTGTAGAATTGCACAAGAATGTGGCCGACGGGTCAGTAACACTGTCCATTGAGTCGCACAGTCACTTCACTTTTTGAGGCTGTTACGATTTCGAGGGCAATAGCATTCGGTTTCAATGGGACAAGAAGTTCTAAAACCTTTCGGTCGAGCTGCCTATCGACATCCTGTCTTTTCTTCTTCTATTAATTAGTGAAATTGTACGCAGGACGTTTAGGGCTTTGTTTTCCATTACATTTGATGTTTGTTTGAACGTGAATACATTATAGCTTGAACTTTCCACGGCAATGCTAATTTCTGGAGCTGCTATTCGCTTTCATTCCCCATAATTCAAGTAATTATCAATCAGTATGAAAGATTTAAGAGATAAGATTGTATTAGTCTTCTAACGTCAAGATAGTGTCTTAAATCATTACATCAAATCTCACAAATTTACTTTCTTATACAACTAAAATTTACTGTGATTACCAGATTTAAATCCTGAGCCACGCGTAATCATTAAGTCTGAGATAGCCACTAAGATTGTTGGGTGCTATATATTTCTTGATACGGTACTTTGTTTCTTGCAGATTATTGATATTCAGCTGTTGTGTCTGTATATTATGCCGAATTATGCCATTTAAAAAATAATTAAATTCATAAAATTCAGAATATTTTCATCATGTCAAATTGATATACTATGTCATGAAATTCCTCAGAAAGTTGAAATACTTAGGCAGAAGTGGAATTACTTAGGACAATGATTTTAGACAGAATTCGAAATATCATAGCACAATATGAATCAAATTGGCCAGAACTGTACAACAATGAAATATGAATAACAAATCATGGGTAACTCTGTCTGTTGTTGATAAATAGTTAGAGCATACTTGTATACTTGGGGCAGAGTTAGGGCGAGGCAACCATGGCCTAACCCCTTTGTGTTCACTGTTCACTTGTATTGATCAATGAAGGGGTTGATAAAGACACGCGTTTTAGTGTGCGCGCAAATTACTTTTCATAGAATTTGTGTCAAAAGTACAGTCTTTGTGCGATTTTATCGATCATGAATCCATGTCACAATGAATATGAGTAACTATGCCCCAGATACACCCCAAGTATGTCTTAACTAAATGCACAGACATCGGACAGAGTTGCTGAATCATTAATTTTGACAAAAATCGACACCTTATGAAACATTTATTTCGATTGAATCTCTACAGAAATCGACACCTAATATGCTGCCAATTACCTCCTGGAAATGCATAAGTACAAAAAACTGAGAAGAATATATATGCAGCTTATCTCCTCCACAAAAAACGATTCATATTATTAAGCAAGTTTCAGCAAATACTGAAACAAAAGTGTAGCCTGGATCTGCATTATTATGCACTTGCAGCGGGAAATAGGCGGTTAATATTCTGGTGTCATTATGAAGGGTTAAAATGGACAATACTGATGATTCCAAATCGTCTATTTTCCTGCTTTTTGCTCGTACGAGTTCCGGAATTCCACTCTTTATGTTGCAGGAATAAAGCAATATATATGGACTTGTTCCAGATAACTGGTAGCTTTCTGTCAGGGTAAATCCATGGAGAAGAATAAAAACGGACGTTAATTACTGGCTATATTTATACTTTGTGTATATGGTAGGTGGGGCAATTAAGCAGTTTTTGAGTAGCTGTATTTCCAGGTAGAATGTAAAGGATGTTTTAAATTGAATCACAGCCAAGTGCTTCAATATTTAAGTATTTATACAGTCCAGAGTCAACATTGAAGGTTTTAGTGGCTTTTATAAGTTCATCTTACATCATTGGTACATTACTGATTTTGAAGCGACTGCCCTGACATAGGTCTACCCTGACACCATTCTACCTTGACACAACTCCACACTGACACCATTCTACCCTGACACCAGTCTACCTTGACACCAGTCTACCCTGACACAAGTCTACCCTGACGGCCTGACAGCAGTCTACCCTGACACAATTCTACATTTCTACTCTCTCACCAGTCTACCCTGACACAAGTCTTCCCTGACACCAGTCTACCCTGAAACCAGTTTACCCTGACACCAGTTTACCCTGACACCAGTCTTCCCTGACTCCAGTCTACCCTGACACCAGTCTACTATGACACCAGTCTACCCTGACACCAGTCTACCCTGACACCAGTCTACCCAGACAACAGTTTACCCTGACACCAGTCTACCTTGACACCAGTCTACCCTGACACCAGTCTACCCTGACACCAGTCTACCCTGACACCAGTCTACCCTGACACCAGTCTACCCTGACACAAGTCTACCCTGACACAAGTCAACCCTGACACCAGTCTACCCTGACACCAGTTTATCCTGACACCAGTTTACCCTGACACCAGTCTACCCTGACACAAGTCTATCCTGACTCAAGTCAACTTTGACCCCATTCTACACTGACACCAGTCAACCCTGGCACCAATCAATCAGAGAAAGCTAACTTTTTAGACAAGCTTTCCTAAAAATAATCTGGCAACATAATATAGTATTTCGTGGTTATCAATGAAACCACGTGGGATTCAAAAATTAAAAAAGCAAGCAAACTTATCAGAGTCGTGCGCATCTAATAGACCGTTTGACGTGACGCATTGACCATTACTTAAACAGGGAATTTGCTAAAATATGAGGAGCTAATCTTTTTCAGCTAAATCTTCTCCCATGTTAGGACAAAGCTCTTTGATCACAAAAACCAAGCAATTATAATTTCACACACATGTGACCTCCAGTACTTGTGAAGATGTCCGTGGTTTCTATTGCTCATGTCGACTGTTTTTGTTGTATTATTTTGTGGTCAAAATAGTCAGGAAGACACATGTCTCAGCTGCTCACACAGTCACTCAATGTCAACTATTACTCAAGTTCTAATCGACTTTTTTGCAACGTTTAGCGATCAATTAAAGAATAATAGGTCATAGAGGATCATAAATGTTGATCATTAAAACTGTTTGCGCGTATTCACAGTTTTTGTCGCATTTTCACAGTTTTTGTCGCATTTTCACAGTTTTATGAGAATGTCAGGAGATAATTATAAGCGACTCTTTGTTTCCTGTGAGAATCCCTAGACGAATGTCCGATCACAAGTCACAAGTTTGTCTAGCCAGTATAGCAGTGGGAGTATATTTGCTGGATTATATAAACGTCAGAAGATGCAAAATATTTACACGTCACATGGGTTCAATAGGGGGTAAAGAGTGATGTCATTATGATGATATACAGCGGTTTATTGAAAACGTCATCACAAATTAGCAGGGTTGGGCCAAACTCAGCCCTCACTGATATAAAACTAACGATTCTGTTAAATCATTAGCCGGTACACAATTATATAAGGAGCCCTGAAAGTTAAGTGGCCAGCCCAGATTGATCCATATCTTTGAAAAGTTTCATTTGAAGTTGATTTAGAATTTCGATAGTCACATAGATTAGGTGAATTTTGAATTTCTTTCGGCATACATTGATAATTGAAGCGAAGGTATATTTTCGATAATGTTCTTATTATTACACATGCCATGTTATATATAAGCTCTTAAACTGACCAATTTTATGGGCATATTCAACATAACAGCGCTTATCCAACGTTAGTCGAGTCACGATTTCACGACATTAGTCATGATAAGGCAATCAGCTTTCTTCAAGATCTACAAGGTGGTAATAGCACACTAGGGCTCTGCAAACTAATAAAAAGGGATTATAGTCAGATAATCAGGCATTAAATTTTAGGGTATTCTTTGAATTAACTGATTGAATAATTAATGGCAGTGCAGTTGACATTCATCATGCTTGACCAAACTTATATCTTTACATTTGTTTGCCAAAATATATCATCATATATTATGATTTACCTGAGCTTTACAATATTAGCCAGATGTTAGCGTGATTATTACATATGTCATCATTACAGATCAGAGCTTCCGCCTTCCTGAGTACATAGATTGGTGGTTTCTACTTACAGACAACACTGGATATATAATTTACTATAGCTGTCTCCTTGTCTACCTGTTTCCGCTCTGCCAAGAGTCATATATTGTTCAATATTTCTTGATTCTGATATTTTGATATTTTCAGTTCCATGATTAGATAATTGATAGGCTATATCGTTGTGTATTGGTCATTGACACAAAAATTGAACAATATATTGGTCGACTCAAAAGGCAAGCTTATGTCTCGACTCTCGTGAGAAAGTACCAATTTATTTTTTCGTGTGAATTAATAATTGAATATTTGAATTTTGTTAGAAAATGACGATGAGTGGAAGGGTCCAACTTCAAAGCAGTGAAAGGGGAACGAACGGCACAGGTGCAATATTTTGACACATTTGGTTTACAATTTTCTTTTAAAGCATATAAAGAGTTTAGTATAAGTTCATTATTTGAAATGATATATCCTCCACTTTTGTCGATGGTCTTCCAACTTTTCATGACCGATATTATTCACTATTTCAGAGTCCATATCGAACTTGTTCACAGAAAAGGAGGAACTGGTTAAAACAGTTGCAGCTAAAGACGATGAAATAGCCGAGCTAAAACTTCAGATCTACCGTTTGCAGAGTGAAGTTGTGATATTCAAGGTTTTCAAACATTGACAACATGTGCCCCAAAGGGATCTGGGGAGATGCACCCAAATGTGTGCGATGGATCGATTAATAAAAACGCACAAAAATACTTCTGAGATAAATTTTAGGAGAAGTGAAATTGCGCGCACTGTGAAATGCGCATCTTTATTGGCCCCTTCATCCATCGGTGCATTCTGCAGTGTGCACACATAATATAGAGACTTTTTCTGTCCAATTTATCCCTTTCGATTTGGCCAAATATATCAAAACGAACATTAATGAATTAAAATGTATAATAACAGCTCATGTGATTCAGGAAAACGCAGCGAAGTCCCGGAAAGCATCTCTAGCAGACAAGAACCATTCAGAGAGCCCTGATCAGCTGTCAATATTCGACAAGATGTACACAAGTAACAATCATAACAGTGTGGGGAATAATAATAACAACGGGGCGGGGAAGAAGACAGCTGGGGCTACTCCAAGGAAAACCAAGGCTAATAAAAAAGGTAAATCAATGGTAAACTCAAGGCAAATGCAAGGTAAAACCAAGGTGAAACAAAGGCGAATAAAAAAGGTAAATCCACAGTAAAACCAAGATAAATCCAGGTCGAATTGAAAAGGTTAATCCACGGATTTTTAACTTTTTAGTACCTCATAAACAGTACTTTATCAAAAGTGCCGTACTGATATTTTATTTTTTGCCCTATTTGCTCAGAAGGAAATAACTGATTTACTGATAAGTGATATCCTGATAAGAAATAAATTGCGCGTGTAATAGATGCTGAACCAATGAAACCGGAAAGTGCTTAACGGCTATAAATTACCTTATTCTCTTATTAGTAGAATCTTTTCAAAACTGCCTTATATTAGTTCTTTATATAAGAGAAATGAAATAGTTTTTTATTCGATCAGAAGGAAATAATTACGGATAACCCGAAGAAAATCAAATGGGTTAAACGAGTGAATTGCGGACCCAAGGGAAACAAATAATTCTTGCTTTAACTTTTCGACTTAAATATTCGACTTAAATCAAAGATATACTCAGCTTCACTGAAAATTACACGAGACCAAGGGAAGGAGAAAAAAAGTTAATCGTTATAACGTATACTAACACACACATTCGAAAAAGTAGGAAATTTAGCGCTTTATAAACGTTCAAAACGGAATATCATTACAATAATTTATAAAAGATGATGAAGTTCTTTACTTGCCGTGTATAACATTATATTATTCAAGTCTTGTTATTTTAATTGACGACTGGAATGGCGTCATCATCTAAACTCAAAGTGGTCAATTTTTGGCGAATTAAACCGCCTATTTTTTGCGTGTTCTTGGTTTAAGTGAAGTAAATGTAGTCAGACATTATATAACGTGTAATCAAGAACAAGATAATTGGAATGACAACATGTAAATATTCTGCGTGTAAGCTTGCCCAAGCTCGATCCTGCAATACTTGACATTGACCAATCAGCGCGTGAGTTGATCTCAACTCGCGCGCTGATTGGCTGATATATTCACAGGACGGTGCTATGGGAAAACTAACAAATACACGACCTCAGACAGGATATAAAACTCTGGCGATATAACGCTCGGCGAGGGAAAACGCATCTTATATATATTTATATATATATATGTATGTTATATATACGCGAGAAATATATAACTTTCATTTCCTCTCTTTTTATGTGACACTGTGACACATCAGAATGAGCATAACAAGTGTATAGATATTGTGACGTCACCAAATTCACCAGTCTAATATCAGTGATAATTATGTCATTCGCAACCGCCTATATTTCGGGTGAAACTATTATTTTAATCCATATGAAGGAAGTGATGAGTGTTTATGTTTCAAATTTACGGATGTGTATATTTTTTATCATTATTATATTATGTAGAGCTGATACGTAAAGCTATCTGTGCAGCACTGATATGCATGCATTTGTACATATTAGACGAGGGGCAGCCGAGTTTAATACAGACAATATGTCCATCAAAATGATGTCTTATTATTAGCATACAACCACACTGAACTACACCAAGGGTTAATTCATCTTAATTTTTGTACTGTTTCTAAGTATAGTTTCGCATAATACCTGCTGTTTCTGCAGCAAGAAAGCGTATCAATTGATTATCTTTAGCCTAGATAGTGGCCAATAATAAGCATACTAAACAATTATACCTATCTATCATAATTTAGGGCCTTATGAAAGGATACCAATCCCCCCCAACTAACCCCCTGCTGACCCCCTGTTAATATAGTACTGTTTGGTATACCCGACTTTAGAAGTTTTCCCACAGGAAAGCGTACCAAGGGAGGACCTAACGGACTGAAAGCCGAGTCTGCAGTTACGACTGACTGCCCCGATAGTGCGATGCTGAATCTGTCCGCGGAGCCAATTAAAACGCAAGATTACTCGAGTTGTCCCAAGTGCTTAGAATCAGAGGTATACTATAAAAATATAAATAGAATTTGTAGTTGACCCATAGATAGGATTTGTAGTTTACCCAAACTGAGCGATTGTGAGGACTCATTTTTACAGAAAAAAGCATCCCAGTCCCTAGAGGGCTGATACAGGCAGAAACTCCATCCTTTGAGAGCGATATGAATACAAAAATTGGATAAAAAATTGTTCATTTTTTCTGCTTTTGCGTCTTATACTTTTCCCGTTTTCTCCTTAGGAGTACTCGAGTAAGTTCCCCCGGATGACCCTGAAAACGTTCAACTCATGCCGGAACAAGTTCACAGCCGCAGACGTCAATGGGGATGGGGTAAGAAATTAACTCACAGAAACTTTCTTAACAGCTTTGAATTTTGGAAATTTAAAATATATTGACACTTAGATTACCAATAGGATCCCAAAATCATTGAGACATTGAGCAATCAGCACGCGAGGTTACTATCAACTCGTGCGCTGATTGGTCGATTACAAAGGAGCCTATGGGTAAGCTAAGATGCCGATGTTATAATTCGCCATTCGCAGACGATTGATAATGAGGAGTTGAGTACGATTCTGGAAACTTCCGGCTTGTTCTTCACGAAAAGCCAGATTGAGGACATCATCTCCAAGATTGATGGGGATTCCAACATCGCCCTAGACTTTCAGGAAGTGTTGCAGGTACCTATGAATCAGAAAATTAGAGTGTTTGATTTAGATCCCGATGACATCCACAAGACTCTACAGTCCACTATAAAAATTATAATCGTCAATTTGTTTTTGGTTTTAAATACTTAAATGTTCATTGTTTAGGTTGCAAGGGAAAATTAGTAAATCCGCATTTTTATCGCAGCAAAGCAGATGACAAGTTCTGTGATTTTCAAATTTCTGGAAAATTTCAGAGCCAATTGTCGCAGATTGTCGCGGTGAGCATTAAATGTCGCGATATATCGAATTCACGGAGACAAATAATCGTCAGGGAATCGAACACGGGATCTTTCGATCACGCGCCAGGCTAGATACCATTACACCAACTGACCTGCCCAGGTTGTCAATACGTTAGAAGAGAATCCGAACAGACGAGCTGACCTTCCGAAAAGTCTAAAGGACAACAAAAGTCAGGTATGTTCAGTTATGTGAACTATGTGCAAAAGATGAAAAGACCTCCGATCTCTCTCCATGAGCAACGTGTGAAATCTCCGATCTCAATCGCACCATTAATTTGGATACTTGGGCGGTGAAAGTTCTCAATTATATATGTGAAAATTTATCATGATCAATTGATCAACTAAAGACTAAAAGTCAGTTGGCGGGCGGCAAGTAAGGATTTCATAATTTGTCATCGAATGGATCAGATAAATCAGAAAAGTACGAGTTCAACGCCAAATGAACTCGTTCTGTTGGATTTTGATTTGACTGGATCAGACCATTGACAATACTTGGATTTATAAATTGAGCGGGGCATCCAAATACGACAATAACCGATAAGTCAGAATTACTTGACTGTAGAGAAGACAAATAATTTCAGTTAAATTCTTATCTGCAAGACAAATCACAGATTTTCTATGATAGATAAGATGTTATTCATGATTTAAGACTAAAAATGGCAGTATAGTAGCTTACCCAAAGGGTCAAGTTGATATACAATCAGTTCGCAAGTTGGCGGTAAAATTGGCCAATGTCGTGACGATTTCGTAATCCCACACGTAATTATACGCGTCAACATACCTCTATTATCAACAAGAAAATAAAAATGTATTGTACAGCTGAACTAGATTTTATAAGTCGCGTACAAATCTCTGCCAAGATGAAAATTAGATGTTACATACTATCACGTATATAATTGTGAATCTGACTTCGTCAGATGATTAATAATAGTTAAGCGAAGGGCATCGCCCAAGTTTAAACAATTAGACAAATTTACCGGCCAACATTACTGATTTATGTAGGATCATGGACCATGTATAGAATACATATTATAACTCAATGAGTCAGACATATTGGTGAAATGGTCCAGAATACATAATGATGATTAGGTTGCCATTAATTTTGATTAATTATTTAGTTGCTATATAATGTTGTCTAAACAATGACCATTGAAAATGTTGTCTTCTTTATTTTACTTCAAGTATAAAATCTGAAGATTATAAATTGTGAGTTACTGAGTTTCAATTCGCAGGTAATTCATTTGCAAATTATCAAATTCATTTCACAATTATGTCAAACTGAAGCTACATGATTACGAAAATGCTGTAAATTACAGTCACACATTTCATAAAATCCTACGTCTATAATATGAATATGATCTAAAAATATATGTAAAAACGTCACACCATATCAAAGTTAAAACTATCTTAAAGCTCCACATCTGTTAACTTCAATAAAGTACTGTCCATCGGTTACAGATGGGAGGAATAATATTATAAAAGGTGAAAGTTTGCTGAGCCTATAATAGAACTGGAAGATCTAGACAAATTAGGAGCTATGGGGTATTTTCCGAAACGGACCTAACTCAAAACAACGGACCTAAGTCAAAATTGTAGTGTAAATTCTTACTTGAGTTGGTGTGCAAATTTTTACTTGAGTTTTTTTTTACTTACTTCCGTTTCGGAATGGACCAGTACGAGTACCTTTCACAACTATTGGGACCAAATGCAATTCCCCATTATTCTCCATAGGATGCCTCAACTTATTAAAGCCTGCATGGATCATGTCCAATTCCCATATATCCCCATTTTATACAAATTAACTCATTACGTATGACTACCGACATGTCACTACTGACATGACTATTGACATGTCACTTTTCAAGGGTGATACACTACACTTTGCTTGGTAGTTTCCCAACAACTCCGTGTCCTTTTCTTAGTTCGCACCACCGTTGCCCATTGACACCATTCTTCAGGTTACCATTGTTAGGGGTGGTTGCCATGACTGCGCCACCATGGGTTTTCTCCCCCACCGGGAATCCTTGGGAAAAGCCAAAAATCCCTTTGTAACCGGACTAAAGGCCGGGGAACCTTTGTCGGGTTGGGCGAACCATACTCTGGTAGAACTCAATGGGCGGGTAGCAGGGAGGAGAAAGGGTTTTAATCCGAAATTATTGCTGAGTTTGGGAGGGGCTGAGTGTTCCCGGGGTGGAGGCCCCGAAGTCAGAAGAAAGGGGGAGGAGGGGTATTTGCTGGGTGGGAAGGG
>WFMF01000723.1:0-60016 GCA_011033025.1 Beroe forskalii | reverse complement strand
ATGAGATGTCAGTGAGATGTCAGAGTGGTGTCAGCAATACATGAGACTGGTGTCAGAGGTATGCTAGACTGGTGTCAGGGAGATATCAGAGTGGTGTCAGCAATACATGAGACTGGTGTTAGAAAGTTAGAGCTATGTTAGAATGGTTTCAGTGAGATTTCGGTGAGTGTCAGAGAGGTTTCAGTTAAACGAGAAACTGAGAGACTGGTGCCTACTGCCTGTGGCTCTAACTGGTGTCAGTAATACGTCAGATTGAAGTCAGTGATATGTCAAAGGGGTGTCAGAAAAACACCGAACTGATTTCAGTCTCAACACTGCAAAAGAGAGAACCGCTAATCGCATGTTCGCCTATCAACATTGTGAAAACGTTGCGAAACAAAGATACAATACGTAGCAGTGTTCGCTGGAACGCTGGAACACAAACACATGTAAACATGTCTCAGCAACAAACACAAGGACTCTCTAACACACAGTGTGTAATATGATGTTGTATAGCGTGCCACATTTAACACCACCTCTCTATAATAACATTCTCACAATAGCAGGTGTAGTAGAGAGAGATGGGGGCCTTTACTGATCACTACTTCAATCACTCACCAATATTATATGTCATTATCTATAAGATAATGTATTATTATCTATAAGTATTAAGCTCTCAAATTCAACAGTATGATTTGACCATTATTATTGTCAATAGCATATTCATAATGATAAGTCCGTTATAGTGAGGAGCCTAATTCCCTTTACACACCACACACAGATTCAGCTGTTCTGGAGCTTTAATATTCTCATATAATGTTTTGTGGCTCATGATGTGAAGCATATGATTTATGTAAAATATATACCATTTGGAAAATAAACTGTGCATCGAGTAGAATTGGGAAGGTTATCAAACAATCTCGCTCCAGAATTTTCACAAAAACATTTCAATCTAGACTCACATTATCTTCCTCGGGCAGGCTGCTGATATCTGAAACACTGGATCTGTTGTTACTGTCTGCCTTGTGGCTGTCTGTAACGCTGTCTGCCTTGTCTGCGGGCGGGAAGTTCAGCATGTCCACACTGGCTGATCGGATGTGGCTAAGCTTCTTCGGGGAGGCGGTCTGGTTGTGGAAGGAGTGTCGCTGGAGGGATCGTCTGTCGAAGGAGATGACGCTGTGAGCACTGTGTCGGCGGTGTTGGAGGGAAGCAGGTGCAGGGGTGTCCGGGGGGATGGAGGGTAGGCTGGGGAAAGGAGACTTGTTAGCACAAATATGAAATATCTCACCATCTACAGCATTCCAAATTCAAAATATCGTGTATAGTTGTGTGATTTTGTATTTTAGAGCCGCTGGTCGTTATAAATGATATGATTAATTGAATGTTTAGATGATGCCCTAGTAAGGTGTAACGAAGTAAAACTTACCCAGATGTTGGGGGTGTCTCGTCTACAGACGGTTGTCTCAAATCACTTTCTGTGGAAGGTTGTCTACTGGGGTCAGTCTCTGTGGACGGTTGTCTCAAGTCAGACTGAGAGTTGGTCCAGCAAACAGCAGCAATGTGAGAAGGCAGGGAGTCAGGGTGACTTTGCAGAGGGGAGGAGGAGTATCGCGGAATCTGGAACAAAAGAAAGGATAATCAGGACAATTGGTATTCTTTTAATTATTAAGAAGATTGCCAACATGAAAATTAGATCACAAAACAAACGAAGTTCACTGCCTAAAACTAAATGTGACATATTGCGCGTGAATGATAGCGCGTAACGTGTCACATACTGCGTTAGATGAGACAGCAACTAACAAGACATCCCCTAAGTCCCAACCACTCACGTTTATCTCAGGGTAGTTGATAGATATCTCAGAGGAGGAGGAAGAAGACAAGCACACATCGTCATCTTCACAGGACAGTCTGTTACCGTGGCTAAATCGTCTGTTGAAGTAGGGAGACTCCACTTTAAAAACCTGTGATTTTAATTCTCTCATATTGGCATGACATAATTTCATCCTAGACATAGCTTAGAAATTGAAGGAGACTGCATTTAAAAATTGAACCTAAGTATTTGGAAAATACACCACCAAAGAATGAATGACACCTAACGTTTCCCACACTTATAACCACACACACTCACATCGTTGTGGTTGCAGCAGTTGCTGCTAGCGTTCCACTCCCCATCATTCCGCCAGTGGTTCAGCACCGCCGTGTTACACACGAAGTTCAGCTCGTGGTGCTTGTCCAGCGACTGAAGGGTGGAATTAGTATCAGTGGCGTCCATTTGACATTGACCAATCAACGGGTGAGATACTGAGATGGTCGTCAACTCGCACGCTGATTGGTCTTGACAACATTGGGGCAAAAGAGGGTAAGTCAATACTGAATGCAATGCCGATGTTAGGACAAGGTGATGATGTTTTGTGAACTTTGAATAAAGAATACTTCTATTCGAAAAAGGTAAACTATTCTATTTGAATCCACAATAATACTATGAAGAAAAAATTACATATTCTAATATTCCCAGAACTTGAAGTCAATTCCAGGCCTCGCCCACATCCAGAGCACTCAATGAGGATTCACACCACGTGACAGCGCTTAACAAAACCACGTGACATTAAAAAGTCACGTGACACCTAAATAGTCACGTGACATTAAAAAGTCACGTGACACCGATTGAGAATGCGATGTGTCACATGACACAGGTGTCATTAGCTAATGCCGACGAGTGTTTTTTCATGAGTACAACTACATATGACCCCCACACGTCCTAAGCTTAATACTAAGCGGCTAGAGCGTCTTAGGATAGCCGATAGCTGATGTAAAGTGGTAAAATGTATAAAAGATAATTTCCGTCCTGGCAAGGACGGCAACCCCCTCACAGTAAGAAAAAAAACTTGCGTTTGAAAATAGTGAAGGAAGCATCTGAGAGCTTCGAAACCTATCTTAAACGATTCCTCGTTAAATTTTACGTAGAAGTCGACCCCTCTCGACTGAATGCGTATACCAAAATCTCGAGATATCCTCGAACGTAACCTTGCCAGGACTAAATAGTAATACATCGATGTCACCGACGAATATATACCCATATTTCCGTCCTGGCAAGGACGGCAACCCCCTCACAGTAAGAAAAAAAAAGAAAAAAAACTTGCGTTTGAAAATGGTGAAGGAAGCATCTGAGAGCTTCGAAACCTATCTTAAACGATTCCTCGTTGAATTTTACGTAGAAGTCGACCCCTCTCGAGTGAATGCGTATACCAAAATCTCGAAATATCCTCGAACGTCACCTTGCCAGGACTATATAGTGAAACATCGATGTCACAGGACGAATATATACCCATATGCCTATATACTTACTTATATAATATAGACGTGATAATTTTAGGACCCAATTTTGGACAGGGTAAACTCAAAAACCATAAAAGATACAGACATGATCGAGGGCGGGTTATTTTCAGCTAAGATGGTAGAATGTTATAGGCTATCCAGGAAGTCTCACTGCATCGATTTTATTGGTTTGATGACGTCATCAAAATCGATAAAATCACGATTTTAGCGAAAAAACGTAATTTTGGACCACTTTGAAGCACTGTATCTGAAAAGTTTTCTACCGCGACATGATTTACCGATTTATGTAGCATGTAGACCTCGAGATTTAGCCACTTAAGAAGTTTCATGGTGATTGGTGAAAAAAAGGGGTCGTGGGAGGCCTCCAAAAATCGAGGATCCTTACTAGGCCAAAATGTGGTGACTTTGAGAATCTATATCTCAGCTCACGAACATTGCTCCATCTTTTCCAGGCGTATGAATGTTCTTTCCCAGGCAAATATCTATGGTAAAAAGTTCAAGTCTTCCCGATTTGAGGGAAAGGTGTGGTGGCCCCTCAAAAACGTAAATTTGAGCCGCGCAAAAAAATCGAAAATTTGGCCAAGTCCAATTTCAGGCCGAATTCCAAAAGTACAGGGCTGTTGTACTATATGATAGTGACTGAAAAAACATTTTAACTTACTTGGTACTTGAATAGAACAAAAAATGACCCATGGAAATGAAGTGCACGTGAGTTCACGTGGACGTTTTGTAGAAATTAGGCAAATTTGAAATTTGAGTCTTAAGACCGAATTTTCGACTTGATTTGATTGAGACAAGTCACAATGCAATAGAGAAACATGATTCCAGGTCCATATGACAAATTTTGCACGTGAGTTCACGTGAACGTTTTGTAGAAATTAGGGAAATCACTATTTCAAGGATTTAAACCAATTATTTCTACGTTTGACGCTTTATAACATATGTTCAGATCATAATAACCTCTTACAATTAAAAAACGGCGCCCCTGTGACTCTGTGAGGGGGTTGCTATGACGACCGCTTGCGGTTTTGTCTGTGGTATATACTTATAGACGTGATAATTTAGGACCCAATTTGTGTCAGGGTAAACGCGAAAACCATAAAAGATACAGACATGATCGAGTGCGGGTTTTTTTTGCTAAGATGGGAGATTGTTATAGGCTATGTAAGAAGTCTCAAATATTGATTTTATTGGTGTGATGACGTCATCAAAATCGATAAAATCGCGATTTTAGCGAAAAAACGTAATTTTGGACCACTTTGAAGCACTGTATCTGGAAATTTTTCTACCGCGTCATGATTTCCCGACTCATGTAGCATCTAGACCTCGAGTTTTAGCCACTAGAGAAGTTTCATGGTGATTGGTGAAAAAATGAGGTCGTGGGAGGCCTCCAAAAATCGAGGATCCTTACTAGGCCAAAATGTGGTGAGTTTGAGCATCTATATCTCAGCTCACGAACATTGCTCCATCTTTTCCAGGCGTATCAATGTTCTTTCTCAGGCAAATATCAAGGGTAAAAAGTTTCAAGTCTTCCCGATTTAAGGGAAAGGTGTGATGGCCCCTCAAAACCGTAAATTTGAGCCGCGCAAAAAAGTCGAAAATTTGGCAAAGTCCAATTTCAGGCCGAATTCCAAAAGTGCAAGGCTGTTGTGCTATACGATAGTGACTGAATCAACATTTTGATTTACTTGGTACTTGAATAGAACAAGAAATGGCCCATGGAAATGAAGTGCACGTGAGTTCACGTGGACGTTTTGTAGAAATTAGGCAAATTTGAAATTTGAGTCTTAAGACCGAATTTTCGACTTCATTTGATTGAAACAAGTCACAATGCAATAGAGAAGCATGATTGCAGGTTCATATGACAAATTTTGCACGTGAGTTCACGTGGACGTTTTGTAGAAATTAGGGAAATCACTATTTCAAGGATTAAAACCAATTATTTCTATGTTTAACGCTTAATAACGTATGTTTAGATCATAATAACCTCTTACAATTAAAAAACGGCGCCCCTGTGACTCTGTGAGGGGGTTGCTATGACAGCCGCTTGCGGTTTTGTCTGTGGTAGTATATACAATAGTATGATTTAAATTGTGATTTTCAAAATGTGAGAATATGAATTATGCTGTTTTTTAAAAGCGTACCATAAACATTTGATGCGGTTAGCAGTATAGTAACAAAGCAAAGTCGACTTTATCAAGGTTTCATTGAGACACCATACCGAGAAATCAAGGATACATAGGTAGAATTTATTTTCGTAATACTTTAACAGCTTCATTTTCGTTGACAAATGTATCAATATGAACATTGAACAGGAAATAACGAAATATTTAATTTTATTCACTCACCCTGAGTTGATTTAGCTTCTTGAAAAAATAAAGAACTGATTCACTAATTGTATGTACCATTACAAAACTAGATTCCTATCTGACATAAGCTCAAATTTGATGTTTATTAGCAAAATAGTTATCGACGGGAAAATGGCAACGTATGAGAAATAAGTCTAGACAGAAATGACACAAAATAACGTGCCATTGCCGCCCTGACGACGATAAACTGAACGCAATTCATTCAAACGACTCAAAACATAGAACAATGAACAGCATCAAATCAAAACAAGTATACGCACGTACAAAGCTCAAACGGCAGTCAACATTATTCGTCTACACTGATTCAGAGACAGATAGTCAGCTCAGTATTATATATTTCCTATGTTTTCTATTGTATACATGTATTTAGCACGTGTTGGGAGGAGAAAATAAAGAAACATCGTCATAAGTGAGAAATGAATTGATGTCTAAGTAAGTAAGAACAAGGCAAAGTCGCTTTAATCAGTCCATTCGCGGAAAGTTAACGCAAAGAATAACACCATTGATCAACCCAAGTCCGCGTATTCATACGTTTCTACGCTATTGAATCAAATACTCACCGAGTTTACGAGTCTTGCAGGTCAATATCAATGCCCAAAGTCGGCTATTAAAAACTACAAAACATGGCGAAACAGTGTACGAAGAATGTGACAGACATATTTGACTTGCAGAAATAAGAAAGTCTAGTAAAGTACTAAATGAAATCATTCCACCACAACACGTGAGACCTGGAAACTGAAATAAGAGGACTTGTAAAATACATATCATACCGATTACATCACCTCGTAACCTATGGCAACCTCGTTACTTAGCTTCTCTACCAACTTATTATTAGTAGTAGTAGTAGTAGTAGTGGAAGTAGACGAAGATAACACGCAGCTGTTGTGGTGACTAACGTCTACCGTAACTCAAGTTCCAAGTTACTCAAATACTCAGACATGATATTGTCTCAACAACCTTCACCACAGCTCAGACAGGATTATTAGATCTCCATAACAAGATCATTAAATGTCAGTCAAATAGTGTTCATAGGTCGTGCACATGATAGTATGATATAAGAATGAACTCGGACACTAAACACTAAAGTTAGAGGCTTTTGCAGCAAATGTGATGAGCATAGATTGAGATCTGGAACACTGAAAATTCTGCTTCAAATGGAAAATGCTGTATTTCAATCAATAGCAACAAACAGCAACTGGCATGTGGGCGGACAATCAACATACCTGTGCGATAAAATACGGTCACATGCGACTATCGTTGAAAAGCTAGCCTTATTAGTTTATTACAACCTTGAGAGAAAGTTTTATTAAGCGTCATATAATGTAATGTTACGTTGTCTTATTATCTAGCCGAATATGTTTAAATAATGATAACCTAATCATAAACAGGTGTTCAATAGTTCCTTGGTTTATCCAGTCACGAAAATGTTAAGTTTTGTAATACGCAGACACGGCAATATTAGAATATTATTATTATTCTGTAAAGCACAACTAATCCATGACACCAATTATTTGGTAGTTGTCATGAAAATTAGCCGTTTGATGTCATGAAAATTATTTGGTTGATGTCATGAATTCATTAACGATCGTAAATTGTGGTTATGGTCGCCGCTCTAATCAGTCGGCCGCCTGTTGTTTGCGAGTGTACGTCGAAATACATCATTTACACTGCATTTAATTCTGGAAGACTTATTTCACTTTTTCGGCTTTTCGCAAATATTCAAACGAAAATATATGCCAACAAAACAACCAAAATATAAACTTAACTAATTCAAACAGCGAAAATGGCAAAATCAAAGAATGTAGAGTAAGACTTTAGAGAACAAGCTAAAGCAGAGAATGAACCAGCATTATCAGTTTGAGCGATGAGAGCTCCTCTAATATAAACGACGATCTGGAATTATACTAACGACAAATCGTAGAATCGTAGGAGCTGAGCTGTTAAATATAAGTAGTAACCACCACGCAGTAGTAATAGTAATAACATACAGAATACAGTATTTGTTAAATAATGGAGGAAATTACAGCAGATTACGGATCAATTATATTCAATAACTGAGGCGATCCTCGCTCCTTTACATATTATATGTATTACATTGAGAATTGGAGGATCCTATAATAATATGCAAGCGCCGATAATTCTAAACTCCACAATGTAGCTGTACGAAGCGTCATGAATCTAGCACATAACAGAGCTGATTCTGTGATTCATCAAAATATGCTTTAAGATATATGAGCTTCAAGATATATGGGCTTTTCTGTAGTCTGAATAACTCAGAATATGGAACATTCGACCGCTCATATCATTTCAATAACAATCAGATGGATACCACTGAGCTCCTTTGATAATTACCAAGTGATAGTATACTGAAACGTTGGTGCGTTATCAATTGGCAGTCAAGATGACGACATTTTGACAGCTCAAAGTGGTAAGTTGATGACGTTGATCTTACTGCCTGCTTTCAAGCGAGCTCTATTGTCGTATAGTATATGATAATGATAGTTCTGAGCAGCAGTGATTGTTCTGTTGAAGTGGTACTGCGAGTTCCAGCCTCATACGATAAAGGTAGAGAACTTGTGACTACACAAGGCCTGAATACAAAACTTGTGACTTGGCGTACTCGTATATAGGAAGGTGTTGGCGCCCCACCAATACTTTACCAGTCTATGTCCGGGTATGATCGAGTGATGGCACACCTTACCAGCCCATACCTTACAAGGGCTATCAGTTTTACTAATTAAAGGCATTCCGAATGATGATTGAGCTAATGACATGAACCAATCATTCAAAACTTTCCAGTGTCATAACGGCATCCAGTAAATACCCAACTAGTAGCATTCAATTTGACGACGTGAGTATAATGGTATTCATCAAATGCTTGAACAGTGGAAATGTCATCTATAATTGATAGTGGTGCCAAAGATTATTTATTCCATTGATAGTGGTGCCATCAATGATTTGAAAATGGTTTTTCAGTACAGTTTACTAGTAACAATGCCATCAAATGGTCACATAAATATTTCTTACCTATTATTCATCAAATATATTATATGCAGGGCGCAGGCATAATATATTCAGTTATAATACAAGTCTTCTGCCTGACAATGCAAATTTCATACTTTTATTAAACCGATAATTCGTTAGCACAATCGACCAAACGGCAAACACATGCCCGAAGAATTTGCGTTCATTAGACAACCGGACTCTAAAGGGGTGATTGCTCCAGAGGTCACTAGGCACTAAGGAAAGCACTGCTAAAGAGGCCTTTACTTCAGAAAACCACTTCTTAAATTTTGAAAAAGCAAGAAAGTAAGCTGAAAGCACTACTTAAGAAAACACTACTCAAGATGTCATAAGACCACTGAATATGGAAAAAGGTGCAGTGAGCAACGAATAAATTTAGCACCCATAACTTTATTGGGGCATGAACAGCACAAATATTAACCTGGAGTAAGCCCATTGAGCTTTTAATAAAAGGAACATTATTAATAATTGTTACACTGTACTTATCAAGGTCAACTTTATTAATAAACTCTATAACAAAGACAAAGGACCTAATGGCTACTCTTTTAGGAGCACATTAGACATAAACGTAATGAGTAACGAAGCAATTAAAATTCATGATTGACACAGTGAATATAATATGTTTTGTCATGCCCAACTAACGACTTGACTAAGGAAGTGTATGCTCGGGCAACAAAAGACCGTTCCAATTCGAATATATGCTAGGGTAAAAATGAACGATGCAATCATTATACTAAGTTCGGAATGATTGAGACAAAATATCATGTAACGAAACGCGTTAACTCAGCCAAAAGGATGTAGCACTTTCAGTGGCACCTCGCCAAAGGCCACAGTAATGATCTCATCCAGTAACGAGTTACATTGCAGCAGCTGCAGCGGGACAGGGCATTGTTGACACCTAATTAAAACTTAATCATCTAATCCGGATAGCGGAAACTCAATGTGGTGCAGGGACATTCAAGTAAATTAAAAGTAATTAAGATCAATCAATCGCAAGTCTGTTCCGTTAATACCTATCAAAACTGTTAATCTGATTTTCAAATTAGAGTAAATGAATGTTGTCGCATTTATATCTATTAAAGAGTAGTTGGCAAAAGCTCAATTTCATGGCAACAACAAACTGATGTGTACAGAATATCAGCACAACAAATTTGAAACAATTTGGCACAATTGTTCAGCGCACAAACGAATGATTAGGATGACAAAGGAGAAATGCGAGACAGTATGCCAACATCACATATCAGGCGTGATATTATGCCGAGAGGGATATTCTTTGTATCTTGGTATTGAGTACTTGCCTGCTGATGTACCCATGTGGTTGGATGCTAATCAATTCACCATTATAAACTATGATAATGATGTGAATCCCAACAACCAATTAATTTTGCGCGCAAAGATTAGATCATTTGCACTGTCTGTGATCTGATGACTTGGATGCAGACAGTCAAATTTTGTATTGAGATGTAGCTGATTATTATTATACGGGAAGCAAAATGTACGGAATCATGTAATTAATTTGTTGTTAATTACTTGTTAAGTGTACTTGTATGCAACTCCAATCATAACTGCCATCATGTCACAATGTTTCCATGACCAGCCAAAAATCTTAAAACATGCGGCACAATAAACCATGAAAAGTATTCTAATAAAGGCCCGTGAACTGGAGACCCATAAGAAAATCAAGCGATATGTAGAATACCAAGACAGCGAGGCAAGAGAACAAGAACATCTCACCACCTTATAGCCGCGACGAAAGGAGCCGATCAGTAACATCTCCAAACTAGGTATAACCATTCCCAAGGATACTTTATATTCGAATTTCAATATTATAACGGTAGTACTAGAAAGATCCGCACAAGAACACATGGATGGTGGAGGGTTCTTATTTTCGCGCACCACAACAAAATGATATGGCTATAGTCGTACGAGGTCCTGGCTATAATATTATAGGTGGCTCACTATTATCATACCACAAGGAAATATCATATCAATGGAAGTGGGAGATTGAAGGAAAGATCAGCTGAATGGAGTCACATAACACCTTGAGACCTACCAACTAATAACTATAGTGGTGAGACTTACAAAGCACACCTTATACCTACCACATCTAGTGCTGTGAGTCATTATACCTTCAAGGGGACATCACACACAGGGGATATGTAGCGCAGTAGCGACTGTCTGGGTGGCAAGGAGACCATCTTATGATATGAACAAGGCAAGCATCCACAGAACCTCTCATTAATTGAGATATTTGATTGATATGTCAGCACGAGAGATAAGGTCGTTAAAGATGTCGTCATTATCATAGCGCAATGTAGTGAGTTGATGACGTCGAATTACCATTTTTCGTGCGTGGGGTTTAACACAAATGGTCAAGAACACATGATTTGCCCACTCACTACAAAAGCACAAAGCTACGAGAGAATGAATGACCACGTTGAATACTTTATGATAAAATTTTAGCAACATTCAAACTCGAAAGCTTACTTTAATAACACGAAGAAGTAATAACTAATACGAGGAAAACACAAAAAAAAGAAATGAAGGACAATAACAACGGCAATGATATAATATAAGCAAAAAAGCTGACTTATCACAAATATAAAGATATCTAAAGGATGAGTCGTGCTCTAGAAACAACAAATAACGACAATGATATTTCCAGATGGAATGTTATTTGCCTACGAGCTATCATTAGTAAAAGCAACGGGAATATAAACCACCTCTAAAAACCGATTCTAATAAAACAAATGCCATGCAATTGGTTACAACTTTATGTAATGTCAGTGTTACAAACGAATGCTACTCAGTGCCCGCTCAAAACTTTCAGTTTGGCAACAGAATAAGAGGTTTATTGATTATCACTGATTGGACAGCCAACGAAAAAAAGGAGAAAAGTTAACATTCCGGTTTATGAAAAAAGAATTTGAATCAAACCCAGAAACAAACAGAACCGCAGAATTGGCAGATAGGAAGAACGTTCCATCATCATGTGACGACTTCGGTCAAAGACAAGCGATCTAGAACGAACTCTCAGCTTCATTCCAATATATGCGTCATGTGAGCTTGTGTCTATAGCGAACTCCTACCATTGCAATACGTCATGTGAGGTTGTGAGAGGGCAATAGTGAAAGTAGCTTACAAACAATAAGCAGTTGACAATGACATCATTATCACGACATAACACGGACAATAATTGGCAACAAAAGTTGCCAAGTTTTGGTGCGCTTTAAATATGGTATTAGTAGTAGAGCCCCGTATAACTATATAATAGTCAATCTCGTGACAAGATTAGCCCCACGCACGGTATGATGGGCAACACAGCCAATATATATAGAACACATCACGGGGGAAAATATAATATAAATAGAAAATGATAATAAATATATGAAGACAGAGGACTAGGCACCTTGCCGTAGCTTCATGTAGTCCGATGATAAACTTTGTGATGGTCATTGACAGGCATTAGACGGTTCGGTGTCAGTAACTCACCATTCTATATCATGATAATGACGTCAATTGTAACCGGTTTACAGATCACATGCTGACTGTAGTGTCTCAGATGTTCCCTTTGTCAGAACCAGGAATATATTATGTTTTATTTATTGTCTGGGAGTTCGGAGCATTGTGTGAATTGTAACTATTATAGATAATAATACATTATAGATGATAATTATAGATAATAATATGTTGAATGATGATTGAGATGAGTGACGTAGTTGACGTCAGATAATTTCATTTTATAACAACTTAAAATAACAGTTACATGTTACTATATTGTTTTATTTTCAAAACCAAAAACAAAAGTGAAGTAATATTGCGAAGGCGGATGGCTTATATGATGTAAGGACAGGGAAAACAAAACGGAAGCTCATGACTTCAAAAAGTTTTACAATCTAGGTTAGCGTTCTGGTTTTGCTAAGGGGCATGGAGCACCCAGCATAATAACGCAGATTAGGATAAGTTCTCCCTGCTGCCAACCTGAGTCATGTGACACCCCGACATCACCGTGTGCGATCATTTGATTAAAGTGGCTATCTACGGTATAATCACAGCCTCAGATTCGTGCAATCAAGTGTGATTTAGCATTGAGAAAAAACAGTGGGTTCTGTGACCCGCATGATTGGCACCGGATAGAATCAAACCCATGTATTCTATTCGACACCATTATAATACCCTATAGTTGTAGTTCCGAATCACTCAGATCCCAATTCCCAAACCCCTCTCCAAGTCCCCATCAAAACATAACCTGTACCTGTAGAGCAGTGATTGCTGCGTCCACATTCTCCTTGTTGACAATGAAGGCATCTACCCCGTAGTACTGACACAGACTCTCATCTGTAGGAATGGTAGATTTAAAACATGTGAGATGACAGACTGGACACAAGGGCTATCAAATTTAATAAAGTTTGCCCTAATTATCTCGAAAATTCCCTACAGTAATATTATTATTGGTGAACAATGAACCATCTTCATTTCAACACTGAACTACACGCTACCTATGATGATAGAAGACTGAGGACACGAGGCTATAATAAGATTTTTTAGGATATTCTCTACTTCTCTAGAACACTGAACATGTAAAAACACAGTACCTTGAGCAAGTAGACTGAGGACACTGCAGATGGCTCCGTCGTTCAGTGAGAGACGTATCCAGGCCCTGACAAATCCAGCGTGAGATGACAGGTTCTCCATGTTCTCTATAACTGAAATATATATCTACTTAATGATGAAAATAATGTACGCACATTGTTTACGTTCATACATGGATTCTGTACACGCACAACGATTTACACGTAGGTATCATTGAACAAAAGTGCAAATACTCTACACATTTCATTTGAAGCGCTTATTTTGAGATGATATAATTCTATTGAGTAAAGCCTGGATGATCCCCACCCCCTGATTTTTACACAAAACGCCCGGGCAGGGGCAATCATTCCAGTACACTCAAAACGCCGAACAGCTGCCCCAAATGCCCACCTCTCCGTGAGGGGTTGACGTGCACTTGTCAGACGCTACTCTGATCTTACACTGCGTAGAGCTTCTCAGTGAGTGCTCGAGTAGGAATTTAAATTGTCTTGCTGTGTAATATACGTTTATTAAAACTATTGTTAGCTGATCATTAATCTAAAGATACTCTATTGTATTGGCTTTCCAATTTTCAAGTGCAATGTGCATCAATTCGGGCTTATATCAATTCATCTGTTATCATTTTGACTGTCTTTCGCAAAAATCCGATCAATTGAAATCTTGTAAAGTAGAATTGAATCAAACGCGTAAAATTTAAACTGTACAATGTTTTTGCACATTGCACAATGTACAATGTTCACTCCACAACGTTCTCTCTACAATGTACACCCCATCACCCCTCCAGACATGAATATGCTCCTTTCCCTGCTCCTAACCCTGGCCCTCCTGGACCTTACCCTCGGTATAGAGTGTGAATACGATGGGGAGACAAAGGAACTAGGGGATTGGTGGTTGTCCGAAGATCACTGTCACAAGTGTCTTTGCCGTGAAGGGGGAACTATCGAGTGCAATCCATTCGTGAGTTTGTTACGTTCAGTGATTGATTGTAATCACTATCATTATAACCAATATATGGAAAGATTTATCATATTGAAAGAAAGGTTTATCATTTCATTGAAACTTCAAAATTTCATTCCTTATCATCATAATATAGTGTATTGTTTTTTCATGGTAAGGGATCGTTCACATATTACGTAATCAGCCGAGGGGGGGGAGGGGGTTTCCAAATGATTACGTTTGATTACGAGGGGGGGGGGGGGTTTGGCCAATGATTACGTAATCAAAATATCTAAATTTTCATGAAAATTTCAAGGATTTTTATGAAAATTTCACGAATTTTCATGAAAATTTCTAGAATTTTCATATAAATTTCAAGAATTTTCATGAAAATTTCAAGAATTTTCATGAAAATTGCAAGAATTTGTTATGAAAATTTAAAGGATATCCGAATTTTTATTACCAAAAATTAACCATTTGTAGACAAAATTGTCAAAATTTCATAATTATGATTAAAACATGATCTACTGTAACTCAATATGGTTCAGAATGTATAGTTCCTTTAGTGCTGCCCGTAGGAGGGATGTACTCCATTCGTTGAACTCTTCCAAACCACTTCAGTGCCTCTTTGTATATGAGGTTTGCTGCTCTGTGCTTGATCAGAGGTTCGAAGGCCTTTCTTTTCCTAGAGCTCTAGAGTTGATGCCAGAGCAGGTCTTGGCGTACATCCGCAGCTCCATTATCCAGGAATCAATCTTTTTGATGAAGGTGTAGGAAGCTGCAGTTGTCTGTGAAGTTGCCAGATTCTGATCTGGCACTTAGGGGCTAGAGCTGATCTGGATCTTGGGTTCTGTCGGCTTTGGTGGCAGATGAGCAGGACACGGATACTGAACTTTGGTTCCATCGGTTTTGAAGGAGGTTGAGGTGGGACCAAGACGTTGACTTCTGGCTCTTTAGTGGAACTGGGGGCCTCAGGTGTAGAGGAGGAGGAGGATGATCTGTTGGATGTAAAGGAGGATGATGAGCAGATGAGGATGCGTTGGAGGAAGAGAAAGAGGAGGAGGTGCCCATCTCATTGTCAGAGGAGTTGTCGTAGGCGAGATTTCCGTAGGAAAAACTAAATGAAGCTTTGAATGTCATCTTCAAGTCGATGATGTTGATGATTGAATTGAAACACACGATACTGTTCTAATTTTTATCAGTTAATATAGTTTTTTGAGACGTCAAAAAAAACTGAAGGAGGGGTTGGGCCATGATTACGTAATATTTTCCGAAAAAGAGGGGGGGTTTGGCCATGATTACGTTTGATTACGGAGGGGGGGGAGGGGGGTAAAAAATGCCCAAAAATTGATTACGTAATATGTGAACGATCCCTAAGTACTAACTACTTACTTAGTAGGTATCGAGTGACTGTGGTCAATATGGTAGCCATAGAAACCATACTAATCATGGTAGCCATAATAACCATGGTAGCCATAGTAACCATGGTAACCATAGTTACCATAATAACCATGGTAACCATAGTAACCATAGTAAGCATGGTAGTCATGGTAACCTTAGTAACCATGGTAGCCATGGTAACCAAAGTAACCACGGTAACCACTAACCATGCGAACCATGGTAACCATGGTAACCATAGTGGCCATAAAAACCATAATAACCATAGTAACCATGGTAACCAAAGTAACCAAAGTTAAACATGGTAAGTTGATAACTATAGTCACCTATAACCATAGTAACCATGGTAACCATGTTAAACATAGCAACCACTTCCCCTTCAGACGTGTGATGCAGATGACACACCGTGTGAGAAGAATGGTGAGACTTACCACAACGGCGCCATTATGTCTGATGAAGGGTGTACCCTGTGTAAATGTGAATCGGGATTGGAAACGTGTGCCATGAAGGACACGACCGTAAGTAATCGGACAAAAATACTTCGTGACGATAATGTACAATATATTGAAATTGAAAGTCACGATTTTTACAACGGTGACAAGTGGCTTAGCTAGGCTTAAAATTTAAATGAATTTGCGATATCGAACCGCATTCATGTTCATTTCGTCCGCGGTTTTAGCATTTATTCAAAAGTTTTCTTATAATATGCTTGAAAATATAAAATACATTGTCGAACTTAGAAATATCGAAAATCCATATGCGTACCTACAGCTTGATAATGCGAATTATGATAACCTGAGCCATAACACAATGATCTCTGGAATAGGATTCCTAGGCATGCGATGATGGTAATAATTGCACTTGACTTCGCCTCGTGCTATTATTATTGTACTTATAACACTTTGCTTCGCCTCGTGCAGTAAGCATTGAACTAGGAATCCTGTTACTGTATATTACATGGCTCATAAGCCCTTATTTGCAACCATATACATCGGGTTATTTCAATATTATAGGGTCGGGATGGATCCTATAACCCCATGTTATGTGGTCGTTTCCGACCCTATAAGCTGTGTTTACAGTGATGACTCCGACGTAGATTCAATATGAAAGTTTATGACGTGAGTTGCCTACATATTTTTTAGCGTCGTTCGGATCCTATAACCCCATGTTATGTGATTTTCCAAGAGTTGATAGGGTATTTACAATGATGGCATCGTCATGGATTCAATAAGAAAGTTTATGACGTGAGTTGCCTACATTTGTTCGCAGACTTAAAACGAGTAACTTTACCTGCCTCCTTAAGTGCCAATTCAATTTGAATAATTTTGGTGGAACGCAGATATTCGAGTTCTGTGGTATTTGAGACTCCAATGAACAACAGGCTGTTCAAATGACGCCGTTATCTTGCTTCACTGTGGTAAATTGCTACATGGCATAATAATATGCATTCCACCGACACATGTGTACCGGTACATGTCTTGAGGCCCGACAAAAATGTAATTACCGGCGAGATCATTCAAACTTTTTCTGCCCATGACGCCTGATACAAGTACAACTATAAGACGCCATGTTTCATATTTCTAATGAGTTTCCACCACATAATTTATGTTATTTCGCCATGTAATATCACCATAGGTCTCAGGAGTACCTAATACCACATTGTTTTGAACTCGGCTTCGCCTCGTCCAAAACAAACCATTATTGACCTCAGCTTCGCTTCGGCCAATAATGCGTCTATATATAGTTCGCGCTTCGCGCTCACTATATATATGTGGTATTAGGTTACTCCTTCGACCTATAGTTCTATATAATATTGTACAATTGAAAACCCAATAATATTTCAGGAATGTAGGATGGCCCAGGTACTAGGAGGGAATTAGTAGACAACAAAGTACCGTGGTAAAACATTACCGAAACCGAAGCCCAGGATGAGTCACCGAATGTTGCTAACCGTGCTACCTTTCCTGGGGCGTGCATTGCCCAGTTCTACTCATTAATCTTGTTATACAGTTATATTGAGATTAATATTGTTTTGATTTGTGTCAACAAATATTGGAAAGCACATCGAACTTTTGGGTTACAATTAGTTTGTCGAGAAGTTTCGTGAATGAAAAATGTTGTGTATTTTTATTGGTAATGACTGGATTTAAAAGACGTTCATTGTTATCTAGAGTTGTTTTAATGAGTTGTATCACAGTTTAACTGAAAAGTGTGCTCAAGAGTCCAGTGTCGTAGTTTCTTGTGCCGTAGGGTCCAGTGCTCTACAGTCCTGTGCCGTAGTGTCCGAACCCCGTTTAACTTAAATCTTATAAATTCAATGGGGAGGGAGGAACAGCTATGATGCAGATTTAGCTAAATAGTCCGAATCGAGGACTATATAGCTAAACACCTAAACTGATTGGGGAGGAGGGACTGCTAGAAAGATTTAGCTAAATAGTCCGAACTGCGGACGATATAGCTAAATCAAAATTCAGCTATTTTGACCGGTTTAGCTATAAAGTCCGTTAGCTATAAAGTCCGCCTACCTAACTATACCTAAAGTGCCAAAAGTGCCAACAGTGCCTAAAGTTTACGTACCGTGCTTGCCACAAGCAACAAAGTACACAGCAATTTGAACTGAGACTACTGAAGGCCATGAAAAGCTGACGTATACGGGGTACTGTTCCTTTTTTTTTATGAAAATAGCAACAACTACCGAGCAAAATAAATTGATCAGAAATCAAAAATATCATGGATAATAAAACGCAAAACAAGATATCTTACTCCATACAAGTCTATTTCAGACCGACGACTGTGTCAAAAATTACGTCTTTTCTAACGTGTATTCCTGGCTAGTGATTTGTTTCCTGTACATACAACTAGTAACTTCAGAGGAGCTGAGCCCACCTGAGTCATGCATCTCGTTGCAAACGTGACTGCAATGAATAGTCACGTGATGAATGGTCACGTGATGGTCTTATAAAGTGACTGATCACAATGTTACATCGCGTTCTCCTCAAACAGATCACTTTGTCCTTAATTACGAATATTGCACGTATTTCAGTTGTTTTTGTGTGTTTTTCTGTGATTGACCGTATAGAAACATTATTATTCATTTTTAAAGCTCTGTCGGTCGCTGAATTAACTACTTTGTTGCGAGTGTGGATAAGCTCAATAGAATTTGGCCAATCGAAACACTTCATTTAAGTAAATTATTGGGGAGCAACAGTAAAGTATATCATCCTCTTATATTTACCCATATCATTAAGTTAATCGTCCCGAAATTCAATTGTCAATGAGCTTGATTTTTTTCAATAAGTTACACTTCCAATAATGAAAAAATACGGAATACCTTTCCTTCGGAATAATCGTTTTCACGACTCAGATAAGATCAGAGTAGTGATGGCAAGACTCGTCCACATCTCACTTTTGATAATGCTGTTGCCATTCATTGCTCTGACGGACGATGATGATTTGACAGCGGATGAACCAGTGGTATTGACTGGGGATGAAGCTCCTTCGACAGAGGACGAAGCAGCTTCAATGGGGGATGAAGCGGCTCCACCAAAGGAATCAGATTCAAGTGAGCCCTCAGCCGCGGGGGCATCAGCCGGAGGTGCAGTAGTGCCTGCAGCTCCTCTAGTGCAACCAGTGATCAAAAAATGTTTTATGCTGAAGGATGATGGCTCAGAAGAAACTGTCGTTTTCAGAATTGGACAGACAATTTCCAGGAAAGGCTGTGAGAAATGCACATGTGAGCCTGGTGGTAGTATTGTTTGTGAAGGAGTAAGTATTTCAAACTTTGAATCACAGGATTTTGCTGCCATTGACTTCGACTTTTAAATTAGGGAGGGAAAAAACGTAAAGATGCTAAATCTTGGCAAATACAAAATATTGCTTCCAATTCAACTGGCTGCATTTTACAAGCCCTTTGGTTCGAAATTCAAAAATTCATTCGTTGATATTTCAGGTTTGCATGTCATGCTATCACGATGGCAAAGAAATAAAACATGGGAATGAAATAGCCAAGATATTTGAGAGAGGAAATGCAGCACACTTTGAAATCTGGACGTGTGACAATGGTAAAAAGCTGTGCAAAGATAACCTGGTATGTTGAACTATAGGCTAGTCTACAGTACTTGTATTAATTTAGAAACCTATTTCTCATGAAACAAGAATTACGCCTGCTGTCCTCTTTTGCGGGCACTTAATTTCCCTCCCCCAGTGCCGTGCAATTTTCTATGTAACAGTTTCATTTTGTTGCGTCTTTCGTCTTCTTGATACACATGCACATATCTGTTATATTTTCAAATCAAACTACAGTACCATTTGGAAACTTGAACTAAATAATAGATTAGGGACTCGAGATGATTATCTTAGATCATTTATCAGTATCACAATCACACTGCTTTCTTTGAAATTCATGAATGAAGGCAGCTTATAACATCAATTGGTATTTGGGTGATTCTTCCTATCTTTAAAATCATTTACCCGAGATACCCATCCAAACTCTGTTTCGTGCCATATGCTTAGTGCCTTTTTCGATATAAACAATCAAGGTGTTTCCTGCACGACCGAGGCTAGCCAAACTACCTTCCATGAGCCTGTGGTCACTTTAATATTTACATTTCGTCACTTGACAACAAGCATCCTCGTATGAGGATAGAGTACCTCTATGTAAGAAAATTTTATATTTTAATTTCGAAAATTTATGGTATTGACGGATGGCAGCATCAATGTTTCAAAGGGCAGGTAATGAGTATTTTAGTGTCGACAATTTAGTTGGGACAGTCACTACCCAGACATATGATAAAAATGTCGGCAGTATCCAAGAAGCCCGACCACCATCGCGGAATTCCGCGCGGAATTCCGTGGTAAAATTCCGCGCGGAATCGACAGCGGAATCAAGGGCGGAAAATTCTGCGCGGAATTTAACCACAGAATCGTGGTCGGAAGATTCTTGGAGCACTACCTAAAAGGCGGAACTAGTGCTGAAATCGCAAATAGAAATCTGAATCAAACGTCAATGTGCTATCGACTACACAGGTGAATTTATCAATCATTAAAACTTAGATACGTGAATAAAGCTGAGTAAGGCAACTTAATCAGTGTCAAGGCAAAGAGAGTCAGGGCAAACAAAGGATCGCATAGCAGCATCAAAGAAATGATGTCTACAGATAGTGTGGGTGTTGACCCCTTTTGAGACCTGGTCACGTGACCCATATGCCTAGCATGCAAGGGTGAACAGATCGATACAGTCTGGTAGGGCTGATTGAGTGATTGGGTGTCTGGTTCGCTCTATACATGCCACGGAATTCCGCGCGGAATTCCGCGATGGTGGTCGGGCTTCTTGGATACTGCCAAAATTTCAAATTTTGGAACTTGTACATACAACCAGACACACACACATATGCATGCACGATATCATCTGTCAAGACATACACACACATGTGCAATGCAAATACTGATACCGCCTTCTGATTTGATGTTAGTGTCGTTTAAAACAGAAGAGGTACAAAGTATGTACAAAATTTCTGGGTACTTTCTTACCCTTGTACCAAGTATGTACAAAATTTCTGGGTACTTTCTAACCCTTCCTCAATGCCTTTTTGTAAAACAAAAAAGGATTAGGGTAGGGAGATATGATCACCCTCTGGATAGTGTTACACCCTAAATGGTTTTAAACTCCACCAGACACTGTTTAAAAGGCAAAAGTATCTATTTTTCTCCCTTTATAAACCTATGAAAATTATGCTCCCAGGACAACGACTGTACATATGAGAGTCAAATTCCAGAAGATTTACAGGTTATAGAAACACATTCTGATGCTGAAGCCACAACTGCTCCGGAAGAAGCACCAAACAGTAATTCTACACTTCCAAATTAATATTTTCCCACAGTTCAAATTGACAAACTATGGTTTTATTTTACTTTGATGTTAGTAGGTATTGGATATATGTGTATTGTGTAGTCTTGAAATAAATTTATGATATGAATCAATTTGCCAATCAAGCATGGGAAAATCAAAAAACAAACTAAAATCTCATAATTGAATGCTTTTAATTCGTATCTTGTTCAGTTGATTATATAAAAAATCATTATTCAGTGATAGAGTTTCCTTTTGTCAATTTCAACAATACCACTTAACATACATCTAACAAATAACCCTCCTACAAGATTTTTGTTTGAAATTACCTACCAGTCATATTATATGATCATTACATAGTTAAATTGCATGATATCTAATAACTTAATGAATAACTCAAATTTGATTTTATAAAAGAGCAGTTTAAAAGAGCTTTTATAAAGGAGCATATAGGTAATTCAGATGAGGTTTGTTTGGTCATAGTTTATTCAATTCCTGGTCTGGGTTTAATCTAATTGCATGGTCTCAGCTGTCAACATATGATAAAGAACTTGGCCCAACATGTCCATTATGAAACTTAAAATGTTTCAGCTTCACCTTGACCATCTAAGTTACAGTATTCAATATAATATGCAGTCATTATTCAGTACCTACATACACTTTAATTTGAACTATTATTTCACCATCAACATTTTTAAACTATATTCCACTTTCAATGGGGGTAGTAGGATTGATTAATTTTCCAAGTTAATGGTACATGTACACAATGTAATGAAAATCATTTGATCAATTTATTTCAACTTAAAGTCATTCTGAGAATGGTGTGAAACAGACTTTAGAAGGCCCCATAGGTCATCTGGCTCACAAAGTAAGCCATTAAGTAGGATATCTTCTAGCACAGAACACAGAGAGTCATCATAAACCTGATGAATCATAATGCCATAAAAGTAAAAGGGCATTCAACAGGATGTGTATATATAAATAGACTAGTGCCACTTAATTAATGTGCAGACAATTATTAAATTATGAAAATGGCAACAATGAAACAATGTTTTTTTTATTCTTTAATTGTTGTTATATGTTGTTATATAGCAGAATCACACTTGTAAAATGAGAAATACTTCAGATGTGGTGGCACCTAGATTAAATTGAATTGCATGAAAGTCTGTTCCATTTGCAAATGACCCCAAATAATTACAGAAAAATTTCTATTGAGTACAGTATCAACTAACCTGTTCATGTTTAATTGCAATGAGAAGATTTTCACAAATGTTCTGCAGTAGAAAAAGAAGTTCTTTTGTCATATAAGACCATCTGCAGACATATGTGTACCTTATACCTAATCCAATACAATCATAAATGGGTGATTCAATTCAAAGTTAGAAAAATTCAATGAGGTAAATGTAAAATGCATCACTTTAAAAATAAAACAAAAAATAGAATATTGTGACATTCCATCAACACTCATCATCACTTTCATTGTATTTCTTGCTTCATTAACTCTTTGTAAAGTAGTTTTTAGATTGATTTCAAGAAGATACAATCTCTTAGTTACAAAAAGTTGCCCTGGTTTTCACACACAGAGTGCAACAAGATGCATATCAGAATAATCAATTATTTATGAATTTAAATAAAAATGCAAAACTCTCCTGCTTCTTGTGCAATAAAACTTGCAATTCAAGTAGTTCTGATGAAAAGTCCATTTGTAAAATATTTCATATTGGTGCAATGGTGTTACTACTGGTCCCCAAATTTTCATACCATGGGCATTCATATTCGACAATTTCTTAATTTAAGCTCGCAACGTCAGCAGGGATAAACATGTTTAGCAATTCAGCAATACACTTGCCATAGGTTATCTGTCCTTTACATGGGAGACAGGAGACCGACCAAAAGGCGCCAGGCAACAATATGCACCTAGAACTTATTGAAATGCCAACTTGTTTCTTCAATTATTTATAATTAACTAGTATAAGGTATAGTGCCATGATTTATCAGAGCTAGACTCTTGCAAAACACGCTGCCCTAACCAGCGCCGCGCCCTATTCTGCGCGCGCGTAAGCACCTGGTTAGGTGAGGCTGTTCATGTTGATGATCATGATATGCAGCTCAGTAAGCTGCGCATGATTACGCTGCGCATTGCTCTAACCAGATCCCTAGTTTTATAACGCACGCGCCGCGCCTTGCTCTTACTCCATGTTACGGAGCCTTATTTCGCGCGCGCAAGCGCGCCTCTTCAGAGAAGACTTTGTGACTTTTCTACGAAAAGCGCGCGCAAGCGCGAACAAACAGGGACACGTAACATGTGGTAAGCCTTGCTCGCGACTGCACCCCTGGTTAAGGTTAGGGGATTACCACATGTTACGTGTCCCTGTTTGTTCACGCTTGCGCGCGCTTAATTCGTAGAGGCACGCTTGCACGCGCAAAATAAGGTTCCGTAACATGGAGTAATAAGGGGGTATCTCTCCCATATAAACGGCTCTGAGTGACGTCACAGATCTAAACGTCAATTTTTCTGTATCCTAAACCTAACCATAACCCTAACCAAAACCCTAACTTTAATCCTAACCCTAACCCTAACAAATCTTGACCCTAATCCTGACCCTAACCCTAGTACTTAAAGCGCTAGGTGCGCTTAATTATATTTTTCTGAGTGACGTCATTGTCATAGATAATGAAGGCTCCCGTTTATATGGGAGACCTACCCTTACTTCCTTTTCGAGCGATCAGCACACAGATGGGGAAATCATTGTCCGAAAATTACTAAATGCTTATTAGATACAGGTTTAAACTCCGGAAAAAACACGTAATCAGAAATGTGTACGATCTCTTAACAGCCCCTGAATTTAACAGAAACACAACTAAATAACTTCACAAATGTAAAAACTATTTGGTATTACCACAAGGAGATCCTGGTATAATTTTAAATAACATGCAAGTTATTCAAACTGTCAAGGTTGAATTGATACATGGGCTTTATCAACGATGCATCAAGTTTTGTGATGAAGAAAATAAATACGCTTACGCATGCAGATGCTTGCTCATCAGTCGACCTCAAAATGTTAATAAATTTGTCAGTTTAATCAAATAACCATTGCTTTTAATCTATCTCGAGTGGTGGTGAAGACAAAATCTCTTGGCTCTTTCTATCGGCCCTTGTTACTACCCTTTCAAATCGACAATTTGCTTTCGCCTCATGAACAGACATAGCAGCAAAACTCAGCTCGAAAGTCACTTAAATAATATCTGAAGTTGTCATGAAAAGTTAATTTAAGAGAAAAAATTCCATGAATGATGATTAGTCTTATTTTAACATAAAATTGAATCATCCGTAAAAGCAGTAACCAGCAGTCATCAGTATTCAATAATCGTTGCCATACTGAGTCGTGAGTCGTCCTCTTTCTCTATTCAGGACTTCTGAAATTCATAATTTAGATTAAATCCTTCAGAAGCGTCCCGAATTCTTTTACATGGCAGGTCTGAGGTCAGCTGTGCTCAGTGCACAGCATGATGCCGAAATTTTCATTCTTTTCTTAATATTGCAATTATTTCAAACCATGATTATTTATGATATCAAATATCATGTTTTCTGAAGTAGCTGTGAAAAACTTCAGAAATTTGTTGGCTTTTTGAAATGGGTCAATTCAATTAAAATTACGATCATTTGAATTAAATTTGAGATTTTACTGGCCATTATACTTACGGCTACCTTACTGGCCTTTATTTGACCGGCCCTTTGGACAAAAATGTTTCAAGCAGTTGCCAAATCAAGAAATTTTTGCTCATGAACAATGAAAAACCACGACGCGAAAACCAACAAAAGAATCGAATTGAACGCGCGCGTAAATTGAATACGTACGTGATGGAATTTTGTACTGGAAAACCTAAAAACAAGAAGACCCTTTCAACCGACGAACAGGATACCCGCCAGTAGTGACACAATTTTGACGTGTTAAGGGACAGGACAATAAGGACCCTTCAATCAGCATAAATCGAACATTTAAAGCTCTGGATATATTTTAACATTTTTCCCCTATTTTGTTGCAATTGTACGAAATTGTGGCTCGTCTACAATTGAAAAGGATCGTAGAAAATTCAATAGTTACCAGTTAATATCATAACAAAGCGGAATCAGGAAGATCAGGAGTAATTTATCAAGTTGTAATTCCGTTGGTAGCGGTATAAGATAAAGTATCGTACCTTGATTTGGATCGCGAGGCTCTGCCCTCGCTGTAAACTTCAGCTTCCTGGTGAACATCCCGGTCTCCTGACTTCGATCTGGAGGCTCGCGGAGCAGAATCCCTCTCTCTTGAAGGCGATTTTCTGTCGTTTGATCTCGAGCGGGACTTCTGTTCTTGGGATCGGGATCGAGATTTTCTTTCGTTGGATCTGGATCGTGATTTTCTTTCGTTGGATCTGGATCGTGATTCTCTATCTTTGGATCTGGATCGGGATTTCCTTTCGATGGATCTGGAACGAGGTTTGTCCTCCTTGGATCTAGACCTCGATTTCCTGTCTTTAGACCTGGAACGGGATTTCCGGTCCTTTGATCTTGAGCCTGACTTATGATCTCTCGATCTGGAGCCTGACTTCCTATCCTTGGATCTGGAGCCTGACTTCCTATCCTTGGATCTTGAACGGGATTTCCTATCCTTGGATCTTGAACGGGATTTCCTATCCTTGGATCTTGAGCCTGATTTCCTGTCTCTAGATCGGGACTTGGAACCGGATCTCCTTCGCTTTCTTTCCCTAGATTTGGATCTTGATCGTCGGCTGTCTCTCCTCTTTCGGTCCCTGGATCGGGACCTCTTCTTCCGATCACCACTTCGAGATCGGGATCGGCTGGATCGGGATCTTGATCGGCTATCCCTCGAACTGAAATGAAATTTGGATTGATTTCACACAAATTACATAAATCAGAGGAGAAAATGGACCTAAGATTAACTTCTGGAATACTTGAAATCCAACCCAACGACCATCCCTTAGAAGTTACCTCTTCCTGGAGCGGGATCTGGACCGAGATCTTGACCATCCCGTACGGGACCTGAAATATGCGTACGGAATATCTTTTTTGTTCATCAACGATTTAATCAGCAATTATTTCTTAGTTTTTTACAGGTGGTTTCCTCCAAAATCTTCTCGATTTTCGACTTTGAAAAGTTAAAAAAGTGGTTGACATTTTTAAAACGCTGATCTGTTCAATAAATTCTTGACTTTAGGATAGAACCGACAGCATTAATTTCAATACTTCGATAATCTTAGATAAACTTAGGATTAACTTCAATCAATATCAACAATTAAAGTTGATCAAAGGGGTAAGGATAACGTGAATAATATAATGCTGTAAAAGTTTAGATTCAGAATGTATGTACAGAATCCTAATAATTTGATACAATATTCAGTGTTTGCCGAAACTTGGGGCTTACAGTCCTAGAAGCCCTGCCTGGCCCGCTGCCCATTCCAGATTCATCACACCGTTTTCATAATTTCCAAAAATTCTTGATATTTTCAATAGTCTCATTCCAAGACCAGTTTTGTTTCATTCGAACCACCAGCTTTCACTCCCAAAGTGAATATATCCAACAGGATGATTCCGTACAAGAAATTACGCGACTACACGTCACCAATTCCCAAGCATTATTTCCAACCGCCTGTAATTCGTGACATGGACGACCTAAAATATAGGTAAAAGGGCAAGAGACTGAGGTCATAGAATAAAGTAGATTATAGACGGGATGAGTAGAACTTACCTGCTGACTTGGGAGACATTGGATGCTCTCTCTCGCTCACAGACAATTGTTTGTGTACATGTGGTGTCTACCTTGTGTCTACACTGTGTCTACCGTGTGTGTGTTCGCTCTTATTACCACCCCGTGGAATTGTGTCTATTGTACGCACAGAGGTGTCTCCTCGCTAATCAAGAGGAGGGTTTGTTCGTCATTTAATATTCAAATTAGGGGAGGGTGTGGTAAGATCAGGAGAGACAACATTTTGTCTTGTTTTCAAACATTCAGGGGACCAGGGGTTGGGTGGATAAAATTGTATTGGTTAGTGGTCAGCGAAAGAACTATTTCTGAATACATTTTAGCAGCTTGGAACAATAGTTCTCCAGTAAGTTGTTCGAATGGAGGGAAGAAATTTAACTATAATCTTTATGCTGGCCACTGACCAATACAAATTTAGGGCTATTATTGAAGGCCATCAGTAGCTCCACGGGATCCAGCTCCATTTGTGTTTCATGTTTGTAACTGCATCATCGCCCATCTCAGCCTGCCACCGAATGTTCCGATGTCACCGATCTTCTGATGTCTCCCATGTATCGCAAGGACCGATGTCTGATGTCACCATAGCAGCTCTATACACCAATCACACACGGCGAGCTATCAGCAAAAAGCATGAAAGATACTGTAATCCCTAAGGGGTTAGGAGTATAATCGGAAAATTCGTCATTAAATTCGATTCTATTCGAATTCACTTACCCTCTGCAGTCTCGAGCAAAGTGGCCGTATCTGTTACACGCGAAGCAGCGATCGTCTGGACCAGCCCGGCCTCGACCACGCCCACCTGGGTTAGGGTTTGCATGACGAAAAGAGGGCATATCTGAGAGTGCATATTTATGAAAACTTCACTGCATAAATTATGGTAAACTCTGTTACAAATGAAAAGAGAATTATCAGAGAATGCACTGATGAGTGATGATAGTTGATACAAAAAGAAAATTTCACTTCATGGTCAACACTGAGATAAGAAGTATCTAGGAGATTTAAGTGAACTCACCTCCCCCTCGGAAGCGGTCTGAGGGTCTCCGGGAGTGGGCCCAATCACACGTAATACGGTACCCGTCTATCCGTCTACCATCCATGTCCTTCACCGCATCTTCAGCTGGGAATTGAATTGTTGGATTTAGGAAGTTGACAGGGGGATATGAAGTTGATTTATCGATTGGAATGGGGAGTTACAATGTGACATATATCAGTCGAAGTATAAAAGCAACATATACCTACATAACACACGCCAACTTATTGAATTCACCCATGAATTATGAAACAGCATGACATGCAAATTATGATTAAAGAGAAAACATTAATAAAATTTTTAGTGAATACCCCAAATATGACATCGCATTTAACATGATTTTTCGAATGTTCCTAAGACAGAATGTAAGGATTGGGAAATTACAAAAGTTTAACCAGTTTGAAATTCTAACTCCTGCGATTCTTTCAATTGAAGTAGCTGAAATTACCTATAATTCAAATTTAAACTTGACAGCAGTTACTCAGTAAGCACGTTCACAACTTGGATGCTATGAAATGAGGACTATCATTTAAGTGCTTTAATTTTTTTCGGTGAAAATGATTTGGCAACTTCACATGGTCTTATGCAGACATACCATCTCGAGTGTGCTTGAATTCCACAAAGCCATAACCATATGGGGGTCTGCTCAACCAGACACTTTGAACAGTGCCATAATACGAGAACTCCTTATCAACCTTACGTTTGTCAGGGTCAGGACCCAAATTCGACAAATAGAGCGTAGCCATGCTATAAAGTTGGGTTTATTATTCAAAAAATAATTTCAAGTAAATAAAAAGGACATACCATCTCGCATTGATCGAAATTCAACGAAGCCATATCCCATTGGAGGCCTGCTTATCCAAACATCGTCAAGCTTTCCATAATGCTTGAATTCTCTTTCTATTTGGTGCTTGTCTGGATTGGGGCCAAGACCAGCCAAATACAGACGTGTGGTAGACATGGTAGCTCAAATAGTATACCTGGTAGGGATTATAGACTGCATATGGCGCATCATTCAACATTCACAACTCACACAGCTTTAGCTCCTCTCAAACATAATAGGCAACCTGCACTGTCAAATCTTCTTTCTGTTCTGCACATGACAGCAATATTCATTCTTTGTGAAGGAATGCAGAAGAACTAGCCTGTTAGGAATAAATGCTGGTTCATGAGCTATGCAGAAAATAAACTAAAATCAGGACAGCTTTATATAATCTATAAAGCTTTATATAATATATAAAGCTGTCCTGATTTTAGTTTATGTTTTGCAATGCTTACATCTAGACCAATTTCATTGTCAAGCTGCTGAAAAAGCATAGGGCGCAAAAAGGTGACTGTTTCAGTGTACGAATGATGATACATTTAACCCAAAAGACTGTCACAAGTCTGTGTGCCGCAGTGTTAGCTTTCATTACACCATATCATTTTTGGTGTCTCATTATGCTTTATTTGGATCTGCCTAGGTCTCAGATTAAGACATTCTTTCTGGATCCTATCAGACAATGGATGGAGCAATTGGCGAGTTTTGTGGCTGGACTTTTACAATTAAGAGTATATTTGTTCTACAAAGATACATCTGCTATCTTAAAGCAAACAACTAGCCAACTAGGGTATGGTCGGGCATATATGTCCTCCAATCCTGTGTGTTGGGGGCACTACGGGGGCTTTAGTAAGCCTTCCGTCAACTATCTATCTATCTATCTATCTAGCCGCAAACATCCACAGCAGGGCAGCAATATAACCATTAACCCTGCTTACCCAACTAGACTAACATTTGAACAAAATTTCTTCTCCCCACTTGCCATTTAATTAGCCCATTGAATAATATTATTACATCGTATTCATTTAATTCTTGAATAATTTACTTCTAGAATAAATGTATTTGGACCCTTCTTTGTAGAACAAATACAGTCATCGTAAAGAAATATTTCTTCAAGAAATACTCCAGTAGCTGAGGGCAGTGCCGTGTACTTTTCATTGTGGACGCAGTTTCTCGACGGTTTTCGTTGGTTAAAAGCATAATAAAGACATCCTGCCTGCTAACGTTATTTGAATCGACGTCCTGGGGGGTCGTACGGCCACGCCCATTTTTGCCCTCATGTGGTGTTACGAGGCCAGATTATTTCAACTTCTGATGGTCATAGAGACTTCAGAATTTAACCAGGGTGTCTATCTCATCAAGGGGAACAACTTTTTCTCTGACAACATTTTTGTCAGATAATTAGTTAATTGACCAATTAGCTAATTGGGTCATTTTCAAAAATTCGAAAAAACTTTTTTTGGCTCAAAATGATCACAATAACATGAAACGTGGAAAAAACTTGTTTTTAAGAATATTTTGAAAAATTTTTGACTTAGAAAATTTTCGGGACTTGAAAAATTTTCGGCGGAAAAATTCAAATTTTCTTTTTTTGCGTCCTTTAACTTTGTCCAACAATTTTTGGCTGCTAAAGGTCACTGCTGTTGCTTTTTGCTGTTCTGAAAGCACACTTTGACAGCTCCTACTCACTACTGAGCTACTGGTAGTATGTCCTCTCTGGCCCATAGACAGGGGAGGACCAGGGGCTGCGGCCCCCTCGGAAAATTGGAAACATTACAAAATCGTACTCTTATTTTAAGAAATGTCGAATATCGTAATATTCGTGCCAGGATGAAACTATGATATTTTTTGTGTGTGAAAAAGAATGCAAGAATGATAAACTTGATGAATTTGGACCCCCAATAAACAGTCTAGAACACTATTTTTCAAAATTTTTCCGGGGGCTACGCCCCAAACACCTGCTGCAGCTTGCTCATTGTGCAGGCTCTACTCGGTAAAAGCCTTGCTACGGGCCTGTGCTCTCTTCGGAACTGGTTGCAGAGCCAGGATCACCACTGTTGACAAGCAGCTGACAACCCCTATTCTTGACCACTCCAACCATGGTGCTCAGAGAGCTGTCTCTACCGTCTACATGCAGAAGCAGGAGCTGAAGCTCTGAAGAGGAAAGCTGTGGTAACTGACTTTCCCAAATATTCAAATAAGGGTGTTGCTGCTGATGCCTCCACTTCAAGCCGAGGCCAAGTTTTGCTGCCTCCCTTCATACTAGGTCCCTAGGATAGCCAGATGTAGACATACCCGCCACTCCGCCAGGTTGCTCCGCTAGGAGAACCTCTGTTATCCCTGAGTCCTGGAACACCCATCACCTTTTTACTACATTCTCTCTCCTGCTGGGGGATTCCTGCTACACTGAACACTGAACAGAAGAACAGACACCAATGCTGCTGTCATCATGGTTTATTATCACTGGATCATGGATGAAACCTGCAAGTCCTCACCCAACCGCTGCAACTGGTTGCAGAGCCAGGATCACCCCTCAAGCATATTATCTGCCGAGCAGAACTTCTGGATGAGTATTCACCAGATTGAGAACTCACCAATCAGAGCTCTGGACTTCTTCAAGTTTGCAGTCATTTCCTTGGTTCTAGTGGGTGATGTTGACTGAGTGTTGAGGACCATCAAGAGTAAAGCTCTTGTTCCCTGTAGACATGACTGCCTTCACCTCCAAAAATAATCACACCACTGCTGATGCTTCGACTGGAATTAATTTGAAGCTGAGGCCAAGATGGGCATCCAGCAACTTCCAGAAGGTGTAGTTGAAGTAGTCGTGGGCCATGGAGTGCAAGCCGTGGTGCCAACGACTATAAGAGGAGCACTCGAGGAAGCGCCATGCTGTCTGTTAATTCCACATGTGGCTGAAGATAAGTGGTGTGGAAGTAGAAGGTGAAGACAGCCATGTCTAAAAAGAGAAGCGGGTTGAGGAATCCTAAAGCCGCTTATCATCTCAAGCCGCTACTTGAAGTTGAGGATCCTCCACGCTCAACGTCACCCATTGGAACGAAGGAAATGGCTCCAATCTTGGCGAAGTCTTAAACTCTCATTGGTGAGTTCTCAATCTGGTTCCTACTCTGAATACAGAACTTCTGTGCGGTCGATAATATCTAATACTTAAAATGTAAGTTGCAACCCCTGGTGGTAACAGGCACAGCATTGTGGATTGCCAGCTTGTAGTCCAGGAGGTTGGAGGAGGGTTGGTAGGGACCCCAGGTGTCAACGTCCTCCAAGAGTTACTTGTAGAGGGTTGTGGTCTTGCCAGAATGGACTACTTGGAAGAAGGAGGGGCAGTTCGTCTGGGAAGAAGTCATGGATGGTGAAGAGCTGCTTGCAGCGGTTGGGTGAGGACTTGCAGGTTTCATCCATGATCCAGTGATAATAAACCATGATGACAGCAGCATTGGTGTCTGTTCTTCTGTTCAGTGTTCAGTGTAACAGGAATCCCCCAGCAGGAGAGAGAATGTAGTAAAAAAGTTGATGGGTGTTCCAGGACTCAGGGATAACAGAGGTTCTCCTAGCGGAGCAACCTGGCGGAGTGGCGGGTCTGTCTCAGAGCACCATGGTTGGAGTGGTCAAGAATAGGGGTTGTCAGCTGCTTGTCAACAGTGGTGATCCTGGCTCTGCAACCAGTTCTGAAGAGAGCACAGGCCCGTAGCAAGGTTTTTACCGGGTAGGCCCTGCACGATGAGCAAGCTGCAGCAGGTGTTTGGGGCGTAGCCCCCAGAAAAATGTTGAAAAATAGTGTTCTAGACTGTTTATTGGGGGTCCAAATTTAACAAGTTTATCATTCTTGCATTTGTCTTCACACACAAAAAAACCATAGTTTCATCCTGGCACGAATATAACGATATTCGACATTTCTTAAAATAAGGGTACGATTTTGGAATGTTTTCCAATTTTCCGAGGGGGCCGCAGCCCCCGGGCCCTCCCCCTGCCTATGGGCCAGAGAGAGCATACTACCGTCTACCATTAGCTCAGTAGTGAGTAGGAGCTGTCATAGTGTGCTTTCAGAACAGCAAAAAGCAACAGCAGTGACTTTTAGCAGCCAAAAATTGTTGGACAAAGTTAAAGGACGCAAAAAAAGAAAATTTGAATTTTTCCGCCGAAAATTTTTCTAAGTCCCGAAAATTTCCTAAGTCAAAAATTTTTCAAAATATTCTTAAAAACACGTTTTTTCCACGTTTCATGTTATTGTGATCATTTTAAGCCAAAGAAAGTTTTTTCGAATTTTTGAAAATGACCCAATTAGCTAATTGGTCAATTAACTAATCATCTGACAAAAAAGTTGTCAGAGAAAAAGTTGTTCCCCTTGATGAGATAGACACCCTGGTTAAATTCTGAATCCTCTATGACCATCAGAAGTTGAAATAATCTGGCCTCGTAACACCACATGAGGGCAAAAATGGGCGTGGCTGTACGACCCCCCAGGACGTCGATTCAAATAACGTTAGCAGGCAGGATGTCTTTATTATGCTTTAAACTAACGAAAACCGTCGAGAAACTGCGTCCACAATGAAAAGTACACGGCACTGCCCTCAGCTACTGGAGTACAAAGCCAATTTACTTTTTTCAAACTCATTATCAGAAGGCTGAGAAAACACCATGTGTCCAATGTCCATGACAAGTGATGTATCATACATTCAAAGAAGAAAAGAAAAAGATTCAATGAATTAAATATATAAATCAATAACTTGGTGTTTCACTGGACTAGTGTAATACTTTCATAGTCATTCCATTCATTTTCATCCTTGAGTTTCACTTTTATTTCTTTTACTTTATATCATGAAGGATCACATCAAAGAGAAATTCAAGATGCATTCAATGAGGAAAATCCCCATTATATGATGACTAAATGACAAAAAAATGACAAAAAAAACTTGGCCCATGGCCAGTCGGTTACCCAAGCAGTCCATGTTCAAAAAGATAAATAAAATAAGGCATACTTGAAAACAGTTGGAAGACAATTTCAAGCTAGAAATATATCAACAATTAAAGAATAAAACGTTTAAAACACATGTTATTACCCATTATTTATAGTTAACGCCACAGGAAATCAAGGCCAACCCAATGATCTGCCCGGCCCAATTTTTGTCTGACGTTGACAGACCCTCTCGATGCTCGAGAATCAGCGCCGCGCGCGCGGCGCTGATTCTCATCTGACGCCCGCCGCTTCGCGGCTGGCGTCAGCGGGTCATACATTGTACGACAAAATTTAACAAGCAATTTGATAATTTCTAATTTTGTTTTTATGACTTCAAACAAAATTTAATGATAAATATTTTTATTTTTTATGTTATTGCTCTAACCTGATTCCTAGTTTTACTTGCGCGCGCGTAAAACTAGGGGGAATTTTGTTATTACAGTTTTTGTCTGACGTCGTCATACCGTGGCGCGCGCGAGGGGGTCAGGCAACATGCGACGCATAACATGAACAAACACTTTTATAGCTGACAGGTTTGAAGTTTTTATTAGATATTGTTGATGTGCCCATCAAAATTCGATCCTTTATTTTAGTTATTTCATTTTGTCTCGAATATTTGATTCTTAGATTTCTCTTCATAATTGAGCCATTTGGTCATTTAATTTAGCTTCTTAATGTCTTAATTAAAGTACACACCCCAGATGCTTCATTAATGACCCCAGAGAAAAAATATTTTCATGCTATGTGCTGTAATAATTGAATTGAAATTTAATGCTTGTGCCATGCTAATACTTGTGCAGTGGGCTTGTTTCATTAAATAAATTAATTTTAATCAGGAGCATATTAGATCTATTAATTCGTTGATTCACTGAGTCACTGGTTTGTGCTCAGTAATAGAATGAGCATAATCATTGAAGTGGTTCAGTTGCTCAAGATTCTCCTAGAACTTTTGTCCTGTAATGTGTGATATCATTATTTCAATTTTGAATTTTGAGCAATATTTGCAAAATTTATTCCTCAGTTCAACTGCCGTTGATTGTATATAGCTGCTAAACATTGTGTTATTGATTATTTATCACATATCTTTTAGCTTCAGGGAGTGATGTCATTTGCTGCTCAATTCACAAAGCAGTTCATTCTCAAGAAAACTTCCCAATCTAAAACACTACACAAAATGTCAAAAGTGCCTTGAGTTAGGTCATTGACTTATGAGTGTAAAATGAGCGAAAGTACGTGAAGAGGGAACCACGAAGTAAGCTTGTTGACAAAAAGGATACAGATCAGCCTAAACAGCAGCCAGTGAAGAGGAAAGTTAGCATAAGTTCAGAAAGTTCATTATCATCAGAATCTGAAGATGAAAAGACTTCAAAAACGAAAAACTTTCCAACTTAATCTCTTGTACTTTAAAATGATAATAATGGTGACAATCAAAATCAGAAAAGCATCATCAAAAGCAGAAAAGGTCTAGCTCTCCCATAAAACTTCCTGAAAAGAAGCAATCTTCTAAAATCCATTCTAGAAGAAAAACCAGAAGTCCATCATCTGACTCTCATCATCTTCCAATCCACCATCCAACTCAAGAACTTTTCTTCCTGTGCTTCTTCACTTCTTGTTTTTCATGAGATGAGTCACTTGAATTGGATGATGAGTCGGAAGATGATGAGGAGTCAGATGATGGACTTCTGGCTTTTTTTCTAGAATGGATTTTAGAAGATTGCTTCTTTCCAGAAAGTTTCATGGGAGAATTAGACCTCTGCTTTTGATGATGTTTTTCTGATTTTCGATTGTCACCATTATCATCATTTGAAGTACAAGAGATTGAGTATTTTTTAGTTCTTGAGTTGGATGGTGAATTGGATGATGATGAGGAGTCAGATGATGGACTTCTGGTCTTTCTTCTAGAATGGATTTTAGAAGATTGCTTCTTTCCAGAAAGTTTCATGGGAGAATTAGACCTTCTCTGCTTTTGATGATGTTCTTTTGATTTTTGATTGTCACCATTATTATCATTTGAAGTACAAGGGATTGAGTTGGAGGATTTTTTAGTTCTTGAGTTGGATGGTGAATTGGAAGATGATGAGGAGTCAGATGATGGACTTCTGGTTTTTCTTCTAGAATGGATTTTAGAAGATTGCTTCTTTTCAGGAAGTTTTATGGGAGAGCTAGACCTTTTCTGCTTTTGATGATGCTTTTCTGATTTTTGATTGTCACCATTATTATCATTTAAAGTACAAGAGATTAAGTTGGAAAGTTTTTTCGTTTTTGAAGTCTTTTCATCTTCAGATTCTGATGATAATGAACTTTCTGAACTTATGCTAACTTTCCTCTTCACTGGCTGCTGTTTAGGCTGATCTGTATCCTTTTTGTCAACAAGCTTACTTCGTGGTTCCCTCTTCACATACTTTCGCTCATTTTTACACTCATAAGTCCAATGACCTAACTCAAGGCACTTTTGACATTTTTGTGGTGTTTTAGATTGGGAAGTTTTCTTGAGAATGAACTGCTTTGTGAATTGAGCAGCAAATGACATCAGTCCCTGAAGCTCAAAGATATGTGATGAATAATCAATAACACAATGTTTAGCAGCTATATACAATCAATGGCAGGTGAACTGAGGACTAACTTTTGCTAATATTGCTCAAAATTCAAAATTGAAATAATGATATCACACATTACAGGACAAAAGTTATAGGAGAATCTTGAGCAACTGAACCACTTCATTGATTGTACTCATTCTATTACTGAGCACCAACCAGTGACTCAGTGAATCAACGATCTAATAGATCTAATATGCTCCTGATTTAAATTAATTTATCTAATGAAACAATGAAACAAGCCCACTGCACAAGTATTAGCATGGCACAAGCATTAAATTTCAATTCAATTATTAAAATAATTATAAAGCTTTACAGCACATAGCATAAAACTATTTTTTTTTTCTCTAATTAAGACATTAACAAGCTAAATTAAATGACCAAATGGCTCAATTATGAAGAGAAATCTAGGAACCAAATATTCGAGACAAAATGAAATAACTAAAATAAAGGATCGGATTTTGAAGGGCACATCAACAATATCGAATAAAAACATCAAACCTGTCAACTATCAAACTTTCCTAAGCCCGCATAGGTGTGTGTACGCGCGCCGCGCGACGATAACAGGGCCAGGGATATACGTGTTTAGCAATATAAAACTGTTTGTCAAGCGTTGCATGTTGCCTGACCCTTCCTTCCTAAGCCCGCATAGGTGTGCGTACGCGCGCGGCGCTACCCTGAGGAAGCGCGCCGCGCAACGCAGACAGGGATATACGTGTTTAGCAAGACCCTTCCTAAGCCCGCGCGCGCGCCCTGCAAAGCTGTGTGCGTACGCGCCGCGCGCAACCCACACAGGGATATACGTGTTTAGCAAGCCTTTGCTAAACACGTATATCCCTGTCTGCGTTGCGCGACGCGCTTCCTCAGGGTAGCGCGGCGCGCGTACGCACACCTATGCGGGCTTAGGAAAGCAAGCCTGACCCCCTCGCGCGCGCCACGGTATGATGACGTCAGACAAAAACTGTAATAACAAAATATTTATCATTAAATTTTGTTTGAAGTCATGAAAACAAAATTAGAAATTATCAAATTGCTTGTTAAATTTTGTCGTACGAAGTATGACCAGCTGACGCCAGCCGCGCGTCAGACAAAAATCGGGCAGATCATTGGGTTGGTCTTGATTTCCTGTGGCGGTAACTATAAATAATAGCTAATAACATATTAACATGTGTTTTAAACGATTTATTCTTTAATTGTTGATATATTTCTAGCTTGAAATTGTCTTCCAATTGTTGCCTTCCAATTGTTTTCAAGTATGCTTTTCTTTTCTTTTTTTGTCATTTAGTCATCACATAATGGGGATTTTTCTCATTGAATGCATCTTGAATTTCTCTTTGATGTGATCCTTCATGATATAAAGTAAAAGAAATAAAAGTGAAACTCAAGGATGAAAATGAATGGAATGACTATGAAAGTATAACACTAGTCCAGTGAAACACCAAGTTATTGATTTATATATTTAATTCATTGAATCTTGTTCTTTTCTTTGAGTGTATGATACATCATTTGTCATGGACATTGGACACATGGTGTTTTCTCAGCCTACTAAGCTTTTGATAATGAGTTTGAAAAAAGTAAATTGGCTTTGATTAAATCTTATGCAGCATGCTTGGTCATTTCTTAACCAAGGATGGAGTCAGCTTTCAGATAGAAAATGTAGAAATTAAATGGGTAAGATGGCCTACAAGATTTTCAGATTATACTTAGGGGTGATGGTTATTTTAAGTGTGCCAGCCTGCTTGAAAATTGCTCTTGTTTCCTTAGTGGGTATTAGGTAATGAATACTTCGTAATAATACAAATAAACCCCCCCTAAAATTAACAACATTCCAATGGGAAATTTTGAAATTTTGCCTTATTAAGTGTCAATTTTGGGTTTTGGTTTCATCATCTGGGAAACTTATAAACTCCTGGGAGGACTCAAAAAAAGGTGTTATATACTGTGCTGAGTGGTTTTGAAAAAAAGGGAAAAAATGGTAAAAAATAGGGCCTACCAATGAGGTTTTGGAAAGAAAATTTAATAAATGGATAAAAAATTCAAATTAAAAGAAAATATTTCCCCCAGGGAATTTTTTTTTCCCCTTTTAGTTTTGAATTTTTTGAATTCCCCTAGCAACGGGTAACAGATTTTTAATTCAGCCTTTGGGGGGGGGAAAAAAAAAAAGTTTGGTTACGTTCTTGTTTGGGGAAAATTCATTCTAAAGCCAGTGTTTATAATTTTTTTAAAGGGTTTTTTGGGGTTTTTATATTAAAATTTTTTTCAAGTATCCCTTTTTTTTAAAACTTAAATTTTTATTTTTTTGATAAACCCAGTTTTGAAATTTATTTAAAACCCTTTTTCCCTTTTGCCAAATCACCTTTTTATTTCTTTTTTTTTAAAGCGGGATGTTTTTTTTTTACTTTTAAAGGTTTTACCGTGGTTTTAAATTTAAGGGCCTTTTCAGGGGTTTTTTAATTTTGCTACTTTTAATGGTTTTTTTTATTTTAAAATCTCAAATGTTTTAATTTGTGATTTAAAAAGGGTTTTTATTGTGATTAATATAAATTATTTTTTTTTAAATTTTTGTTTTTACTGTATTTTAAAATTATTTTTCATTTTTTTAAGAAAAATTTGTTTTTTGGGGAATTTTAGTTTACTTTATTTTAATTTTATGGGAAAAAATTGATTTTAATTTCAATTTATTTTTTTATTTAAAAATTTGTCACTTTTGAATTATTTTTTTTTCTCAATTGAAAAATTTAATTTTTAATTTTTCATAAATAATTTTTTAATTTTATTTAATTTAAAAATTTTTATTTAATTTTAACAGAATTTAAGGGGGTTTGGAAAATTTTTTTTTGATTAAAAGGGTTAAAAATTTTGGAAAAAAATTTTTTTTTATTACCCATATTTTGGGTCTTTTTTAACAAAAAAAAGTTTAAAATTATAAAAATTTAGAAAAAAATTTTTAAAAATAAATTAATTTTTTTTGGGAAATTTGGGAAAATTAATGCTGAATTTTTTTTTGAAAATTTATTACCCCCTTTTTAAAACCCCTTTTTTTGGGTCCACCCCCAGGGAAAAAAAATTTTAAAAAAAAAAAGGGGAAAAAATTTTTTTGGAAAGGGTTTAAACCTACCAATGCCCCGATTTTCCCCATTTTTCTGATAACCCAATTTTTTTAAAGCAATTTTATGGGAAAAATGAAAAAAAACCCTTTTAATTGGGGTTTTTTTTTTCAAAACCCCCCAAATTTCAATAATCCCATTTTTTTTTTTTTGGGGATTTGGACTTTTTATGTAAAAAACAAAAAACTTGAAAATTTTTGGGGGTAACTTTTTAACCCATTTTAAATTTGTTTGGATAATCAAAGGGATTGGGTTGTATGGGGGCCCCGTTTTGGCGTTTTTTGGAAAAAAATTTTTGGGAAATGACGTTTAGGGGGAAATCGGTTTAACCTTTTCCCCCTTTTGGGAAATTTCCTTTTTTTTTTGGGGTTTTAATTTCAAAAAATTTGGGGAAAAAAACAAAAATTAGTGGAAAATTTAAAAAAATTGGTGGGGAGGGGGTTTTGGGCAAGGGTGGCCCCCCTTGGGGCCCTGAATTTGGGGGGTTTTTTTTTTTGGATATAATGGTTTTCAATTTGAAATTAAAATTTTTTTTTTGTTCAATAGGGAATCAGCTTTTGAAAAAATTTTAAACCCCTCTGCTTTTCATGGGCCCGTGTATAGACCGCCGTCGGGGCCAATTTGGTTTAGAAAGGGCCCCCCCGGGGTTCCCAAAAAGGTTCCCCCCCAGCCCCTAGCGTTCCCAAATGACCATAGGGCGTTCTTTTATTTTATAGACACGGTCAAAGGGATGGAAGACGCAGTAAAATTCAGACATGCAAAGATATATTCCCTGTAATAAAGATTTGATGACTTGATAATTTTTAAATGTGAAAACCCCTGAGAAGGATTCCTGTCATACTGTAAAAAAAATTTAACCATTAAAAAACCCCCCCAAAAGGGGCCTATTGCAGGGGGAAACGAAAAACCAAAAATTTTTTGTTTTCCCTAGCTTAAGAAAACCCCTTTTTTTGTGTCTTTTCAACTGTATCTAAACAAATGTTTATTTTATATCATGTGATCTGTTTTTATTTTTTGTTTATGCCAATTTACAAATTGATAAATAAACATTTCGTGCAGTAAATATTTATTTTTGGGAGTTTTTTAAAATGAATTGAGCAACAATGAATGATATCTGTAACGGGGTTGATAGAGTTTAAAAAGCTCACCTCTAAAAACTATTTGTGGGTTTTGGGTTTTGATGGGCTCCATCTCTGTGTCCAAAAAATGGCCTCTTTTGGGCAGCCCAAAGGCCATTTGGGGGTTTTCCCGGGAAGAAGGCCTAAAGGGGATCTTCCTCAAAACCGTCATTTTTCATTTCCCCTCGGGTTCGGTTCGTTTCTCCCTCTTAATTTTTCCAAATGCCCCGGGTTCTGGAAACAAAATGGGCCCTATTGGGGATTATCTCAAAAACAGGGAAAAAGGGCCCTTAAAACATGCTCTTCCCTCAAACCGATCATTTCCGGGGCAAAAACTTTTTCTCCATTTATAAACCGTCCAAAAAAATGGGCCCCATGGGTGAAAAGGGCCCTATTGGGGGGTTTTCTCGGGGCGGGGGAATTGATCCTTAAAAAAATGTTTCCCCATAAACCCCTTTTCCCGTCGAGTTCATGGTTCTGGCGGGTTTCCCAAAATATTGTCAAAGGCCCAAATTGGGCTTCATGGACAGCCAAAATGGCCAAATTGGGGATTATCTCGGGAGCGGATTGAGATAGAGCTTAAAACCATGCTCTACCCTCATAAACTGATCATTTCTAGTCGAGTCACATGGTTCTGATGTTCTCCATCTCATAAGTTGCCCATATGCCCAAAATTGGGCCTGGACGGACAGCCAAATGGCCAAATTTGGGATTATTTCAGGAACGGGATGAGATAGAACCCAAAACCATGTTCTACCCTAGTAAAACCGCCAATTCTACGCTGTCAGTTAGAGTGGTCATTTATAACTTTTCCTCAAATAGAAGCTGAGATATCGTTGATTCATTTTTTTGCCACTGCCCAAAATGGGCGTGGCCCAAAAATGGGTTTCCGCATCGAAAATTTTTGAAACTTTTTTTTGGTATACATTTGACCTATATGCTATCGGATCCAACCCTCAAACTTAGATTAAGATTTATTTCACACCCATGTTCAGATATATCAAATACAGCCCTTACTAACTGTATTTGTTCTACAAAGAAGGATCCAAATACATTTATTCTAGAAGTAAATTATTTAAGAATTAAATGAATATGATGTAATAATATTATTCAATGGGCTAATGAAATGGCAAGTGGGGAGAAGAAATTTTGTTCAAATGTTAGTCTAGTTGGGTAAGCAGGGTTAATGGTTATATTGCTGCCCTGCTGTGGATGTTTGCGGCTAGTTGTTTGCTTTAAGATATCAGATGTATCTTTGTAGAACAAATATAGTCTTAATTGTAAAAGTCCAGCCACAAAACTCGCCAACAGCTCCATCCATTGTCTGATGGGATCCAGAAAGAATGTCTTAATCTGAGACCTAGGCAGATCCAAATAAAGCATAATGAGACACCAAAAATGATATGGTGTAATGAAAGCTAACACTGCAGCACTCAGACTTGTGACAGTCTTTTGGGTTAAATGCATCATCATTCATACACTGAAACAGTCACCTTTTTGCGCCCTATGCTTTCTCAGCAGCTTGACAATGAATTGGTGTAGATGTAAGCATTGCAGAAAATAAACTTAAATCAGGACAGCTTTATAGATTATATAAAGCTTTATAGATTATATAAAGCTGTCCTGATTTTAGTTTATTTTCTGCATAACTCATGAACCAGCATTTATTCCTAACAGAAGAAGTTCTTCTGCATTCTTCACAAAGAATGAATATTAAGCGACATGTGCAAAACAGAAAGTTTGAGAAGATTTGACAGTGCAGGTTGCCTATTATGTTTGAGAGGAGCTAAAGCTGTGTGAGTTGTGAATGTTGAATGATGCCATATGCAGTCTATAATCCCCTACCAGGTATACTATTTAGCTATCATGTCTACCACACGTCTGTATTTGGCTGGTTCCTTGGCCCCAATCCAGACAAGCACCAAATAGAAAGAGAATTCGCTTATTATGGAAAAGCTTGATGATGTTTGATAAGCAGGCCTCCTATGGGATATGGCTTTCGTTGAATTTCGATCAATGCGAGATGGTATGTCCTTTTTTATTTATTTGAAATTATTTTTTGAATAATAAACCCAACTTTTATAGCATGTACACTCTATTTGTCGAATTTGGGTCCTGACCCTGACAAACGTAAGGTTGATAAGGAGTTCGTATTATGGCACTGTTCAAAGTGTTTGGTTGAGCAGGCCCCATATGGTTATATGGCTTTGTGGAATTCAAGCACACTCGAGATGGTATGTCTGCATAAGACCATGAAGTTGCCAAATCATTTTCACCGAAAAAAATTAAAGCACTTAAATGATAGTCCTCATTTCATAGCATCCGTTAGAACGCTACACTGAGTAACTGCTGTCAAGTTTAAATTTGAATTATAGGTAATTTCAGCTACTTCAACTTATTATCTTCAATTGAAAGAATCGCAGGGGTTAGAATTTCAAACTGCTTGAACTTTTGTAATTTCTAAATCCTTACGTTCTGTCTTAGGAACATTCGAAAAATCATGTTCAATGCGGTGTCATATTTGGGGTATTCACTAAAAATTTTATTAATGCTTTCGCTTTAATCATAATTTGCATGTCATGCCGTTTCATAATTCATGGGTGACTTCAATAAGTTGGCGTGTGTTATGTAGGTATATGTTGCTTTAGCCTTTAATACTTTGACTGATATGTTTCACATTGTAACTCCCCATTCCAATCGGTAAATCAATTTCATATCCCCCTGTCAACTTCCTAAATCCTACCATTCAATTCCCAGCTGAAGATGCGGTGAAGGACATGGATGGTAGGAGGATAGACGGGTACCGTATTACGTGTGATTGGGCCCACTCCCGGAGACCCTCAGACCGCTTCCGAGGGGGAGGTGAGTTCAGTTTAATCTCCTAGATACTTCTTATCTCAGTGTTGACCATGCTGTGAAATTTTCGTTGTGCATTCTCTGATAATTCTCTTTTCGGGTGAAGTTTTCATAAATGCATTCTCAGATTTTCCCTCTTTTCGTCATGACAAACCCTAACTCAGGTGGGCGTGGTCGAGGCCGGGCTGGTCCAGACGATCGCTGCTTCGCGTGTAACAGATACGGCCACTTTGCTCGAGACTGCAGAGGGTAAGTGAATTCGAATAGAATCGAATTTAATGACGAATTATTCGATTATACTCCTAACACCTTGCATTAGGGATTACAGTATCTTTCATACTTTTTGCTGATAGCTCGCCGTGTGTGATTAGTGTTTCGGGCTGCTATGATGACATAAGACATCAGTTCTTGCGTTACATGGGAGACATCAGAAGATCGGCACATTCGGTGGCATGCTGAGATGAGTGGTGATGCAGTTACAAACATGAAACACAAATGGAGCTGGATCCAGGAAGAAATAGTGGAGCTACTGATGGCCTTCAATAATAGCCCTAAATTTGTATTGGTCAGTGGCCAGCATAAAGATTACAGTTAAATTTCTTCCCTTCATTCCAAAAACTCCCAGAATTAGTTCTTTTGCTGACCACTTACCAATACAATCTTATCCACCCAACCCCTGGTCCCCTGAATGTTTGAAAACAAGACAAAATGTTGTCTATCCTGATCTTACCACACCCTCCCCTAATTTGAATGTTAAATGACGAACAAACCCTCCTCTTGATTAGCGAGGAGACACCTCTGTGCGTACAATAGACACAATTCCACGGGGGTGGTAATAAGAGCGAGCACACACACGGTAGACACAGTGTAGACACAAGGTAGACACCACATGTACACAAACAATTGTCTGTGAGCGAGAGAGAGCATCCAATGTCTCCCAAGTCAGCAGGTAAGTTCATCCCGTCTATAATCTAATTTATTCTATGACCTCAGTCTCTTGCCCTTTTACCTATATTTTAGGTCGTCCACTCGAATTGCAGGCGGTTAGAAATTATGTCATTATATTTCTTGGGAATTGGTGACGTGGAGTCGTGTAATTTCTTGTACGGAATCATCCTGTGGGATTTATTCACTTTGGGAGTGAAAGCTGGTGGTTGGAATGAAACAAAACTGATCTTGGAATGAGACTATTGAAAATATCAAGAAAAATGACTTTGGAAATTATGAAAAAGGTGTGATGAAACTGGAATGGGCAGCTGGCCAGGCAGGGCTTCTAGGACTGTAAATCTTGGGCTGTAAGCCCCAAGTCTCGGCAAACACTGAATATTGTATCAAATTACTAGGATTCTGTACATACATTCTGAATCTAAACTTTTACAGCATTATATTATCCAATTTTATCGTTAGGTCAACTTTAACTGTTGATATTGATTGAAGTTAATCTTGTTTAGCCTAAGATTATCGAAGTATTGAAATTAATGCTGTCGGTTCTATCCTAACGTCAAGAATTTATTGAACAGATCAGCATTTTAACCACATTATTTTAACTTTTCAAAGTCGAAAATCGAGAAGATTTTGGAGGAAACCACCTGTAAAAAACTAAGAAATAATTGCTGATTAAATCATTGATGAACAAGAAAGATAATCCGTACGCATATTTCAGATCCCGTACGGGATGGTCAAGATCTCGGTCCAGATCGCGCTCCAGGAAGAGGTAATTTCTAAGGGATGGTCGTTGTGTTGGATTTCACATATTCCAGAAGTTAATCTTAGGTCCATTTTCTCCTCTGATATTTGTGCAATTTGTGTGAAATCAACCCAAATTTCATTTCAGTTCGAGGGATAGCCGATCAAGATCCCGATCCAGCCGATCCCGATCTCGAAGTGGTGATCGGAAGAAGAGGTCCCGATCCAGGGACCGAAAGAGGAGAGACAGCCGACGATCAAGATCCAAATCTAGGGACAGAAAGCGAAGGAGATCCGGTTCCAAGTCCCGATCTAGAGATAGGAAATCAGGCTCAAGATCCAAGGATAGGAAATCCCGTTCAAGATCCAAGGATAGGAAATCCCGTTCTAGATCCAAGGATAGAAAATCCCGTTCCAGATCCAAGGATAGGAAATCAGGCTCAAGATCCAAGGATAGGAAGTCAGGCTCCAGATCAAGAGATCATAAGTCAGGCTCCAGATCCAAGGACCGGAAATCCCGTTCCAGGTCTAAAGACAGGAAATCGAGGTCTAGATCCAAGGAGGACAAACCTCGTTCCAGATCCATCGAAAGGAAATCCCGATCCAGATCCAAAGATAGAGAATCACGATCCAGATCCAACGAAAGAAAATCACGATCCAGATCCAAAGAACAGAAGTCCCGCTCGAGATCAAACGACAGGAAATCGCCTTCAAGAGAGAGGGATTCTGCTCCGCGAGCCTCCAGATCGAAGTCAGGAGACCGGGATGTTCACCAGGAGGCTGAAGTTTACAGCGAGGGCAGAGCCTCGCGATCCAAATCTTGATTCTAAGTTGTAATTCCGTTGATCCTAAGATAAAATGCTGATTCCGCTGTCGTATTAACCGGTAACCGCCTGATATAGTCGTAACGATCCTTTTCAATTGCAGACAGCACAATTTCGTCGTTCAAGTCAATGTTTTCGTGCAATTGCAACAAAATAGAGACAAAATGTTGATATATATTCAGAGCTTTTAAATGTTCAGTTTATACTGATTGAAGGGTCCCTATCCCTTAACACGACAAAATTTTGTCACATTATTAGCGGGTGTCCTGTTCGTCGGTCGAAACGGTCTTCTTGTTTTTAGGTTTTTCTGTGCAAAATTCCATCACGTACGTATTTACTTTACGCGCGCGCGTTCTTTTGTTGGTTTTAATAAATTTCGTGGCTTTTCCATTCACGAGCCAAAATTTCTTGGTTTGGCAACTGCTTAAACCACATTTTGTCCAAGGGGCCGGTTAGAATGGTTCAAACATAAACATAATTCGATTTTTTTCCATAGGGCCGGTTAAATAATGTAGCCAGTAAATATTATAGTCAGTAAAATTTGAACCATTCAATTCAAATGATCGTATTTTTGCTTGAGTTCACCCATTTCAATAATTCAAAAGCCAGCAAATTTCTGAAGTTTTTCACAGCTACTCCAGGAAACATGATATTGGGTATCATAAACAATCTAGTTCCGCACAGTTTGAAATAATTGCACTATAAACAAAAGAATGAATAATTTCGGGATCCTACTGTGCACTGAGCACAGCTGACCTGCCATATAAAATAATCCGGACGCTTCCGAAGGATTTAATCTTAATTCTGCATTTCAGAAGTCCTGAATAGAGAAAGAGGGCGACTTTCATAGAACAAAGTCATGACGTACGATTGGAGTACGCTGCAGTATGGCTACGATTATTGAATACTGATGACTAACTGCTGGTTACTGCTTTAATACGGATTTAATCTTATGTTTATGACTCATCATCATTCATGGAAGTTTTTCTCTTAAATTCACTTATCATGACAACTCCAGATATTATTTAAGCGACTTGCGAGCTGAGTTTTGCTGCAATGTCTGTTCATGAGTCGAAAGCAAATTGTCGATTTGAAAGGGTAGTAACAAGGGCCGATAGAAAGAGCCAAGAGATTTTGTCTTCACCACCCGAGATACATTAAAAGCAATGTAGATTAAAAGCAATGGTTATTTGATTAAACTGACAAATTTATTAACATTTTGAGGTCGACTGATGAGCAAGCATCTGCATGCGTAATGCGTAAGCGAATTTATTTTCTTTATCACAAAACTTGATGCATCGTTGATAAAGCCCATGTATCAATTCATCCTTGACAGTTTGAATGTTGTTTAAAATTATACCAGGATCTCCTTGTGGTAATACCAAATAGTTTTTACATTTGTGAAGTTATTTAGTTGTTTCTGTTAAATTCAGGGGCTGTTAAGAGATCGTACACATTTCTGATTACGTGTTTTTCCGGAATATAAACCTGTATCTAATAAGCATTTAGTAATTTTCGGACAATGATTTCCCATCTGTGTGCTGATCGCTCGAAACAGGGGCGTGTCGAACTCATATGTGCGCAGCTTTTCCATGCGCGGCTCGCTGCCTGTTAATTACAGGCAGCGAGCCGCGCATTGAAAAGCCGTGCACATCTGAGTTCGGCACGCCACCGAAAAGGAAGTAAGGGGCCATCATAAAGGACGTATGCAAAATTTCGGCCATTCTAAACCCCTCCATGCCCACACTTCCGCATTCCCAATGTATTCTATGAGATGCGCAAAGGGACCATCCTTGCCATGCAATGTGCCCCTGTTTGTTCGAGCGCGCGCCTTTTCTTCGAAAAGTCACAAACGTGTTCTCTGAACACGCGCGCAACATAGGACAAGTTTTGAAGTTTGCCCTAACCAGCGCCCTGGTTTCGCGCACGGAGTGCGTTTGCTAAACACGTATATCCCTGTCTGCGTTGCGCGGCGCGCTTCCCCAGAACAGGGCTATAAATTCAGGGGCATCGGAGCAAATTTGACCCCGGTATTTACGGGGTCAAATTTACCCCCTATTTTGAAGCGTTTATACGCCGCGCGCGCGCGCTCCGTTGATTTGTTCGTTTTTACATTTGACTGATTTCTTCATTTTCAGGATTCGGGTTGGATCAAAGATTGAGTTTGACCAATCATTATCCAGTATTCACTCCTCAATGAACACCGGGCTGTGATGTGCTATCAATATCGTTCAAGTATTTTATGTGCCTTTTCTTGTATTGAGGTTGTTTTCAATAATCAATTTAGATCATTCATTTCATGCAGATATCTGTTAGTTTATGCTTTTATAACTCTTAATTTACTCATGTTATTTGTATTGGATGGATTGTCATCAGTCATCGGTCCCAATTCCCATAAATCATTCATTTTGGAAATCTATGTGCTGGTTCCAATGAGAGTGGGTATGATTCAATTCAAATTATTGGAAATTGACAAGTACCTACAGAATTGAGTTTTCAATCAATATAGATGTATTGCCCTAACCAGGGCCCTGGTTACGCGCACGGAGTGCGCGGCGCGGCAAGCGCTAAACCAGGGCCCTATTTCTCGCTCCGGGTTGTCGTTTTGACGGTCGGATTTGAACCGTCGGAACTGACGTTAAAAGAAATGACGCCGCGCCGTACGTCTTTAGTAGTGTTTAGAAAAATCTTCAGAATCACTCTTATGACTTATCCCCACTGGATGCTACTTCCATGAATGTTTCATAGGAACTTCTATTTTTAGCAGCATTCTTTTCTTCTACAATCTGTGTAATGTTTGATGTTGCAGCTTGATTGATTCTCAGAACTTTCAACAATCAATCGGCTGATGCTAAAATTAACCATTTGATGTTCTTTCAAAATGTTCTTTTTGACTCTGTCTTCATAATTATTTGCAAGCCCATGTTACTCTGCAATGCCAAATGCAAATGCAATACGATTCTTCACATCCAGAAGCCTTAGTCTCCATGATAAGAATTCATTTTCTTATTTCAATCTGGTAATCTGGTATTCTGGTAATCTGGTATTCTTTACAGCATAATATATAGTTTTTGGGCTGCTCTGTATCCCATACAGGATTCCGATCCCTGGTGTAAATTTGGCTACATCTGGGTGTCATTTTAGATAGTGTGTCTCATTTAAGACCAAATTTTGTCCATTTTTTGCTTCTTTGATCTCGAATTTCTAGTTTCTATGTAAGTCACATCTGTCAACTCATGGTGTCAACTCCTGCAGTTTTGTGGTACAACATGTTTCCCACTTCTACTCCCAGTCACAGTATGAGCTAAACATAGCCCACTTTTTTCTTCTCAATGTGAGCATGTATTCCATGTTTATCTAATGTTTTTACTGACACATTTTACTGAAAATTTTATCTTGTTTCATTTTCTATATTTGAGGCGAAATGATTTCCATTTATCTAATGTTTGTACTGGCAAGTTTTACTGTGAATTTCATCTTGTTTCTTCGTCTATTTAAGGCAGAATAATCTTCATTCTATACTTTACAATGTGGACATGCATTTAGGGCTGGTTATTACAATGAAAATTTTACCTAGATTTTGGTGCCACTTGATGTGTCTATTTGAGGCACCAATTGACTAATTTTCGGTAAAAGTGTCACATAAGTTGTGAATTTTGTCCAATGGATCCATTGGATTCATCATGTCCAATGGACTTCCATGTCCATCGGTAAAATTGTCCAATGGTGTTCAATGGATCCATTGGATCCATTTTTGATGTTCAATGGATATGTACAATGGATCCAATGGATGTTCAATGGATCCATTTGAGTGGATCCAATGGACACAATCACCAAACATGGTTTGGTAGATGGACATCAGTCTGGTATTTTTGTTCAATGGATCCATTGTGTCCATTGAATCCAATGTGTCCATAGAACACCATTGGACATGTCCATTGCACACTGTTTCCATTGGATCCAAATTCCAATGGATTAATTTCGTCCATTGGACACAATGGATCCATTGGACACAATGTGCAATGCATCCAATGGATCCAATGGGCATGTTCAATGGTGTTCAATGGACACAATGGATCCATTGAATCCAATGGACACAATGGGTCCATTGAACAAAATAATACCAGACTGATGTCCATCTACTAAACCATGTTTGGTGATTGTGTCCACCATGGATCCACTCAGATTGATCCATTAAATATCCATTGGATCCATTAAACATGTCCATTGAACATCAAAAATGGATCCATTGGATCCATTGGATCCATTGAACACCATTGGAAAATTTTACTGATGGACATCATGTTCAATGGATGTCCAATGGACATCCATTGGACATGAACATTGGACATGATAGATCCATGAACTCATGAATGGATCCATTGGACAAAATTCACAACCCTTGTGACACTTTTACCTAATCTTCATGTCAATTTCTATCTAGTTTACTGTAAGTATTCAATGCCAAGTATTTTACTACAATTTAATCTAGATTTTGTTGTCTTTATTTATAATGTTCAAACTATCTAAATATTGTCTGCTTTATACTTAACATTATATTTCAATTTAATTCATAGTAAGTTTTCTCTAACAATTTTTAATTTTGGTGCCACTTAATAAAATAATAATATTCATGGCAATTGCCCAATTCTGATGTCTAATATAAACAGGTATTTTTAATCTATTTTATGGTAAGTTTTCACTGAAAATTTGGTGCTGCTTATGATGCATGTCTGATTGAAGCAAACATTGCCTAATTTTCATGCCCAATTAAGCAATATGACCTGATATTTTCTGTCAAGTTCAATCTAGTCCATTTTAAGTTTTCACTAACAAGTTTTACAGATAATTTCATCTAGTTCTTAGAGGCAAAGTAGCAAAATATTACCCACTTTATAATCCCCAATATGAACATGTATTTATGCTCTTTTCAATCTAGTATATTATTAGTATACAATAGTATATTGTAAGTTTTCACTGAAAGTTGTTGGTGCCACTTGATATGTACTTTTGAGGCAGAATATTGCCGAATTTTCATGCCTGATTTGAACAGTTATTGGCAAAATGGTACCACAGGAACACGACAAAAATTAGCCTCCATTAGCCTCCATTAGCCTCCATTAGCCTCCATGGAGGCTGAGTGGAGGCTGAGTGGAGCCTGCAAGTGGAGGTGTTTGGACTTGCTAATTTCAAAATTAGTTTCCACGGAGATATTAGTGGAGGCATGAGGCTAATTTTCGAAAAATAGCCTCCACTATAATTAATTAGCCTCCACCCAGCCTCCACTAGGCAAAACTCCATAACTCACTCAGCCTCCATGGAGGCTAAATTTCAGAACTCCACTAGCCTCCACTAGCCTCCACTCAAGATTTAGCCTCCACGGAAATTTAAAAAGTCATTTTTTGGATTCTATGGGAGCTATTTTGACAGTGCTAGTGGAGGCTATAGCCCCCAAATGGAGGCTAAAATCATGAAAAAACACAGATAATATGCTAGCCTCCACAAAATTAAATTTATTAATATGTTTTTACAAAAAGAGTACATTTTGTAACATAGACCAAAGTCTAGTATTACGCACCACTAGGCCTCCACTAGAATCCACTCAGCCTCCACTAGGCTCCACTAGGCTTCACTCAGCCTCCACTAGGCTCCACTAGGCTCCACTAGCCTCCACTAGCCTCCACTAGGCTAGTGGGCTAAGTCTAACTCGACATTGGAGGCTTATGGAGCCTAGTGGAGGCTGATGGAATTTGGTGAATATGATTAAATATATGGGAGGCTGAGTGGAGCCTAGTGGAGGCTGGTGGAGCTAAAGTGGAGGCTGAATGGAGCCTAGTGAGGCTTGTGGACAGGCTTCAAGAACTCTTTAAGTGGAGGCTGAGTGGAGTATAGTGGAGGCTAGTGGGGCCTGAGTGGAGCCTATTTGGAAATTCAAAGCCAAGTGGAGGCTAAGTGAGGCTAGAGGCTGAATATTAATGGAATTTAAGTGGAGCCTAGTGGAGGCTGAATGGATCCTAGTGGAGGCTGGTGGGCCAATTTGGAGATCCAAGTGGAGGCTAAGTGGAGCCCAAGTGGACAGACAATTTGGTGGCCAGAGGAGCCTAGTGCTATCCCTGAGTGGGAGCCTCAGTGGAGGCTATTGGGGCCTGGTGGACCCCTGGAGTGGAGGCTTGATTTTCAGCCTAGTTTTTAGGCATATTTTAAGTGAGGCTATAAAGTGGAAAATATATGCAGGTTTTGGAGCCTAGTGGAGGCTGGTTATTCAAAGTGGAGGCAAAATTTAATCTTATTTTTTTGTTGTCTGAAAGTTTGAAGCTATATATTGTTTTTCACATAAGTACACATAAATCACCATTTTCAGCAAGAAATTTGTATTTTGTAGGCTTATTGATTTAGGCTCACTCAGCAGTTTCTTAGCCTCCAGTACCTCCATTAGCCTCCATATAAGGCAAAACACTCCACAAAAATGACTTTTAAATTTCTGTGGAGGCTAATGGAGGCTAATTCTTGAGTAGGGAGGCTAGTGGAGGCTAAATTAAAATTTAGCCTCCATGGAGGCCAAGTGGAGGCTATGGAGGCTAGTGGAGGCTAATGGAGGGCTAATGGAGGCTACTTTATTCTTCCACTCTATGAACAGGTATCTATTTATTTTCAATTTAGTTTATAATTGTAAGTTTTACTGAAAACTGAACCAAATTTTTTGTACCACTTGATGTGATTGCTTGAGGCACCAATTGCCTAATTTTCATTCACAATATGAACAGCCATTTGATCGGAATTTCAATCTAGTTTATTGTAAGTTTAAAAAAGCAACTTTTTCAGAGAATATAGTCTAGTTTTCGTCTATCTGAGGCTAGATATTGTCCACTTTATTTTCCGCTATATGAAAATTTCATTTTCAATCTAGTTGCTTAGTTGATTGTAAATTGTTACTGTTTTTGTTATTTATGTCATCAATCTAGTTTTAGCTGGAATTTTCATATAGTGTTTTGTGTTCTTAATTTTACACTTTTACACTTTTACACACTTTTCTTAAACACTTACACATTTTTTAAACACTTACACTGAGGCGCTGACAAAATACACACTCACACACACATGTCCTGACGAACTTACAAAGTTACAAGCTTTTTGCACACTATTACACATATCCTGACACTCTGACAGGATAAACCCCAACCAATAGAAAATTCCAAGTCGAGGAAGTTATGAAAAACTTAGGGTCAGGGTTTGAGTTTGGGTTCTGGGTTAGGGTGTTTGTAAGTGTGCATACTGCATAATAGACATATCACTTGGTGTCAAGTGATATGTCCATTTAAATGGACATTATCAGTTGAGACCAAGAAGGGAAAAATTCCGATGAAGCTTAGGAAAAATTTTTTTTACTTGTTCCCCTAATTCAATTCTTCGTGTAGACATGGGTGCATTGGGCCCATACATTGGAGACGACTCATTTCAAAGAAAGAAGATACTTTTCATCCAGGATTTCACGCAGGATATATCAGAGCTATGGACTGATGATATTACTTCCTATATCTTGTTATACCGTGAGTGTTCTACTTTGATATTAATCTATTCCAATGTTTTCGTGGCACAGCTGTGCAATTTAATTTAAGTTGATGTGCCACTATAATTTAAGACGTTAAATTATCATATTATAATTATTTCTAACTGGTACGTGATCATGAGGTTTTGATAAAAATGATGCATTCACACTATCGGCCATTTTCAGGTGACTTGACTAATTGCAATACTCCTTGATCTGGAATCCTTGATGGAATTCATCCTCGCTTCTCTTCTGTCAATTCTCCTCTGTGGACGTTTTGTAAATGGTACGTAATTTATTTTATGTTTCATAAAGGGGACACTGGTATAGTTCCTGACACGTCTTTTTAAGCAAAATTATGTTAAACCAATTTCACTCTGCAATTAGGAAAAGGAGGTGTACCAAACTCTTCTTGTACCTGCTGCTTTTTTATTTTTCACAGATTTTTAGAATTGAAAATAATTGGATTAAATTCTAATTTTTTAGTTCTATCTTGCTAGATTAATTTGCAAGATACAAATTTCAACTCTAAAAGCCTCTTTTGTCGCTGGATTGTGCCGTAACTAGAATCTTGTCACCTCTATTGAGTCACAAGAAAGTAGTAACTTCTATTGAGTGACTAGTAAGTAGTCACTTCTATTGAGTCACTAGAAAGTAGTCACACACTTCCAGTGGGTGATTGCCAACATCCCATAAATTATCAACCGCAAGGCCTTATATGAGTTCCCAACGCAATCTTAAATCCCAAAAATTATTTATCGGCAAAACAGAATTGTTTAAAAACTGAACAAAACTTTTATACAACTGACCATGTCATAAAGTTGAAACTTGGAATTTGAATTGACCAATCAATGATACAGATAGTTAAATGAACATATCTATTCCCCAAACTACATTCTTTATCTCCCCTTATTTACTTATCTAGTTTTATTCTATGTCATTGCAGACGAGCTCTGAACTTCAGGAGTGCAAGTTGGGCAACCTTTTCTTTCGTTACGCTGGAGAAGAGAAATACCTAGACCTGCAGAATGCAGATCTTACCTTGCAAGTGCTTGGGACCTCATCAAACCTCGCTCCCTGAATCCGTGATTTCATGAATGCCTTCATTTCAAATGTGAGTTGAATTTTCAGGTTTCGTGTGACAAAATCTTCATTTTGAACGCCTCCATGAATTCAAATGATATTAAAAATGCTTGTATTGGCTGTGTACATTCTACAGGGCGTCCCAAAACTAATGAAATCACATTTGAATTAACCAAAATTTTGAAATTGTAACAAAAAACCAGCTTGATTCATTTGTAAGATTTAAGATTCGTAAATGAGGGCTGAGGTTTCCTTGGGTGGTATGCATAACTAGGGAATCTCTTATGGTTATAAGGCTTTTGCCTTATGCCTAAGGAAAAAGCCTTATACATAAAGACTTTGCCTTATGCCTAAGGCGAATGCTTTATGTATAAGGGCAATGCTTTATACGTTTTGTTGGCCAAATCATCACATACCAGGATCACTTAAATTGTGGAATGCTTTTCTGGTCTGTTTTCGTATATAATTTCATGGAAAACTAAGAATATTGGACCAATCTTATCAGGAATATATTTATGGCCCAACTAAAAGTACCCAAAAAGAAGCCCTTACGTATAAGGGATTCTCTTTTGCCATAAGGCAAAAGCCTTATGGATAAGGCATTTGCCTTATGATGATGTCAGTTGATCCACAAATTTAAGAGAAAACCATAAAATTACAGAGAAACTCTAAGACTTTCTGTGTATTTTTATGGTTTTCTCTCTAATTTTTATGGTTCTTAGGGTTCTCTACGAGTTCATAGGGGTATGTTAAGAGTTCATAGGGGTATGTTTAGAGTTCATAGGGGTTATTTAGAGTTCATACGGGTATGTTTAGAGTTCATAGGGGTATGTTTAGAGTTCATAGGGGTATGTTAAGAGTTCATAAGGGTATGTTTAGAGTTCATAGGGGGATGTTAAGAGTTCATAGGGGTATGTTTAGAGTTCATAGGGGTATGTTTAGAGTTCATAGGGGTATTTTTAGAGTTCATAGGGGTATGTTACGAGTTCATAGGGGTATGTTACGAGTTCATAGGGGTATGTTTAGAGTTCATAGGGGTATGTTTAGAGTTCATAGGGGTATGTTAAGAGTTCATAGGGGTATGTTTAGAGTTCATAGGGGTATGTTTAGAGTTCATAGGGGTATGTTTAGAGTTCATAGGGGTATGTTAAGAGTCCAGAGGGGTATGTTAAGAGTTCATAGGGGTATGTTTAGAGTTCATAGGGGTATGTTTAGAGTTCATAGGGGTATGTTTAGAGTTCATAGGAGTATGTTACGAGTTCATATGGGTATGCTACGAGTTCATAGGGGTATGTTTAGAGTTAATAGGGGTATGTTTAGAGTTCATAGGGGTATGTTTAGAGTTCATAGTGGTATGTTAAGAGTTCACAGGGGTATGTTAAGAGTTCATAGGGGTATGTTTAGAGTTCATAGGGGTATGTTAAGAGTTCACAGGGGTATGTTAAGAGTTCATAGGGGTATGTTTAGAGTTCATAGGGGTATGTTAAGAGTTCACAGGGGTATGTTAAGAGTTCATAGGGGTATGTTTAGAGTTCATAGGGGTATGTTTAGAGTTCCTAGGGGTATGTTAAGAGTTCATAGGGGTATGTTTAGAGTTCATAGGGGTATGTTTAGAGTTCATAGGGGTATGTTACGAGTTCATAGGGGTATGTTACGAGTTCATAGGGGTATGTTTAGAGTTCATAGGGGTATGTGTGCATATTTCAAAACCTGTTGCATTTCCACGAAAATTTCAAAATGGCATTAAATGGAAATCAACCTTATCATCCTTTTAACCATAGTCTGAAGTGTCAAAATCCAAAATTTGGTGAAGAAATCTTGAAAAATGTGGTCACAGGATGCTTTTGAATATGGTGGAATATCACAAATTCTGGTGCGTATTTTGGGACCTTCACTTAAAAGAAATTTTTTGTCATATAAAAGCTTATATGTTCATGCTATTCATGTTTTTGGTCGGCTAAAACACTCATTTAACATATCCAACCCTGAAAACTTGGACATATCATGCCAATTTTTCATTATTTCAGTACAATTTTGGCAAAAATCCTCCATCCGTTACAGAAAAAATACGTAAAAAAGTTTTTCAAGCCTTATCTATTGCATTTATTCAAATTCCAATTAGTAGGACTATCTCAGATAGGTCCCATCATCTTCATTGCAGCGCTGATTTTGGAATATTTCATAAATTGTGATACTTATACCAAAAATAAACCCTCCTTCCGTTACGGAAAATTAGGCTGGTCATTTATTGAAAATATCTAAAAATCAGTCATTTTTGTTTCCAGACAATCCCAAACAGGCCAGAAATGTCAAAAAAGACTATAGAATGTTCCATAAGTAAGAAAAATGAGGATTCAGTTCATATAAACCGACATTTCAGACACAACTCTAAAATTTGTAGGTCCAAATGTGAATTTAAGTACATTTGGTGACCGATTTTTCAACTCCTGAGCACCTAGATAGTGTGAAACCTCATGAATAGTTTGCCTGTGGTCGTGTACGGTCTTCAGAGACATTGGGGCCCAAATATAATGGGATTATGATAAAATCTGATGAAGGAATGGGCCAAAAATGATGGTTTTTAGGGAATTTTCTGGTCCTCAGAGACACTTTTTGCTAATTTAACAAGAAAAATAAAGGTAATTGGATCTCAAGCTGAGCTATATTGTAGTAAATGGTGAAATACATCATGTATGAGATTTTCATGTACTTTAAGATGATATTTTTCATTCTAAGATCTTTTTCAGAATTTCATGATTTGGAAATTTTTCAGCCCCGATTATTCAGTCATAAATTCCATCTGTCCATAATCATTTGTTTGGGCAGACAGATATGAAGTTATATATCGATATTGCATGGATATTTTCACCATCTGACACCAGGAACATGGAAATATTTGATATTCCTTCCGTTACGAAATCGAATTCCCTCCGTAACGAATTAGGGGCAATTGTAAATATCGTATAAAAGCAACTAAACCCTTTTTCTACAGCTGATTTCCTATGGGATGGTCAAGTGAAGGGATTATTTTCGATCACCCTGTTAAAATTTTAGTCTTAAAGCGAATTTCTGAGATAAAAATTGAGTTTGAGTGAAAAAAATTTTTGATGCAAAATCTATCCCTCCATCCGTTACAAAATGTTCAAACGAAAATATCTCATAATCGCTTGGTCACATCGATCTGAAATTTTTACACAACATTCTGGACACACGAGAGTTTACCTGACTGTCAATTCATGGATCTAGAGCATTATTTGAATAAGTTATGAAAGGAATAGACTATCAATTCCTTCCGTTACGAAAAAGAGGGTTTTGAAATATGCACATGTTAAGAGTTCACAGGGGTATGTTTAGAGTTCATAGGGGTTATTTAGAGTTCATACGGGTATGTTTAGAGTTCATAGGGGTATGTTAAGAGTTCATAGGGGTATGTTAAGAGTTCATAGGGGTATGTTTAGACTTCATATGCGTATGTTTAGAGTTCATAGGGGTATGTTAAGAGTTCACAGGGGTATGTTTAGAGTTCATAGGGGTATGTTAAGAGTTCATAGGGGTATGTTAAGAGTTCATAGGGGTATGTTTAGAGTTCATAGGGGTATGTTAAGAGTTCGCAGGGGTATGTTAAGAGTTCATAGGGGTATGTTTAGAGTTCATAGGGGGATGTTAAGAGTTCATAGGGGTATGTTACAAGTTCATAGGGGTACGTTACGAGTTCATAGGGGTATGTTACAAGTTCATAGGGGTATGTTTAGAGTGTGATAGGCTTACTTAGGAGTGTGATAGGCTAACTTAGGAGTGTGATAGGTTAACTTATGAGTGTGATAGGCTTACTTAGGAGTGTGATAGGCTTACTTAGGAGTGTGATAAGCTTATTTAGGAGTGTGATAGGCTTACTTAGGAGTGTGATAGGCTAACTTAGGAGTGTGATAGGCTTACTTATGAGTGGATTGGGATGGGTTATGAGTTGATTGGGATGGGTTATGAGTGGAAGGGGGTGGGTTATGAGTTGATTTGGGCAGTGGTCGACCGGGGGCGGGATCTCAGCCGGGGCCGGGGCCGGGGATGGCGATTCAGGCCGGGGCCGGGGAAGACTTGAGAAATTTGACCGGGGCCGGGGCCGGGGAACCATCAATTTAGCCGGGGCCGGGGCCGGGGATTGATGACCAAAGAAAATTAGGGCCAGAGTACTTTTCACACACGAAATGGAATACAAAATATGCGCATGAAAACTGACAGGTTAGGTATTCAATATACCTTAAAGCTAAATCACTGAAATTCAATGATATGCAGGGGTATGGGGCGGTAGCCCCCAGATACCAGACGACCTGAGCAAATAGAATAATCGCCTCTTTAGTATTTCAACTCTATTTTCTCGTGTTTTTCAAACGAATCTGGTCGAAGCAAAATCAAGACTGTCACTGAAATTTAAAGATATGCAGGGGTCTGGGGGCGGCTGACCCCAGAAGCCAGATGACCTGTACAAATAAAACACTCGCCTTTATAATTTTATAGCATTTGAACTCTATTTTTGTATTTTTCACCATGTCTGGTCCCGGAAAAAGATCAAGAGTGTTGTGGAACCAAAGGCGACAACCTCCTGAAACCAAACGTTTAATAAAGCTGATAAAATAGATGCCTCAATAGTATTTAGCCTTTTTGAAAACAGTATTTTCGTCTATTTTCAACGTGTTTACATGTCTCGTTGACGCAAAAATAACATGAAAGTTAAACTTCGATGATAGATGCGGGTCTGGGGTGGTGGTTAGAGGTCGATAGATAGCTACATCAGCTCAATTCAATTTTCCCTTCAATTTCAAGTAATTAAAATGTAGGTGGGTACACGTCTTGATTGACCTATTCAGAAGTTAAATTTCCTAAGCATTAGCAATATCATTGGATGGAAAAATTTATCGTCCCGTTTCATGTCAAATTAGGAAACTATATTATGGAATTCACAAATTTTCATCTGAAAAAGTGAAAAGGTAAATATTAAATCCCCGGCCAATTCCCCGGTAAAATCACGATTTTAGGCCGGGGCCGGGGGTTAAAAATTCGGCCGGGGCCGGGGCCCCGGTCTCTTCCTCAATTTTGGCCGGGGCCGGGAAGAGCCGGGTACAGTGATTTTGGCCGGGGCC
>WFMF01000722.1:0-60108 GCA_011033025.1 Beroe forskalii | reverse complement strand
CCCAAAAACGGGTTGGGCCCTTTTGTCTGGGGGAAAAAAAAAAAAGGTTGGTTCCAAAAAGGTTGGGGCCCAAAGGGGCCGGTAAAGGCCCCATTTTTGGTTTTAAAAAAGGTCCCAATTTTTGGTTCCGGGAAAAGCCCCCAAATTTGGTTGGTAACTGGGGGGTTAAAAAAAGGCCCCTTTTATAATTTTGGGCCCAATTTGTTAAAATTTTAAAGAAAGGCCAAAATTGTTGTAAAATTGGCAAAGGGGTTTAAAAAAATTTTTGGGTTAACCGGTCAAAAGGACCAATTGGGGTAACGGTGTTCAGAAAGGCCCAAATTAAAAATTACTGGGCCAAAAATTGGTTGGGGGGTTCGAAAACCCCCCTTTTTTGTTGGTAATTTTGGGGAAAAGTACACAAAAAGGGTTGGAACTGTTTGTTCAAAAGGGTACCAAAATTTTTTGTAATAGGTTAAAAAAAATCTTTTTGCACGGTTTCAAAAAGGACGTTAAGTGCGTGTTATCAGGTACCCTTAAATTAAATTTTGCTCAAAAGGAATTTGGGGGGTTTTTTTTTGTCTTTTTGTCAAAATGTCTCTTCGGTTTTTTCAAAATTTTGGGGGAATATGGTTAACCCTTTATTATCCAGTTGTACAAAGAAGACTGATCACATGTCTTAATTATTTTTTTTGAATTACTGAGGCCCAATATTATTGATTTCCTGGGTTATTTTCCTGTTTAATTATATTGAAGTGTTTGACCCTTTCCCACCCAGCTAAATGAGCTGATAAGCAATGGTACACCTACGTTTTGTTTAGAGAGACCAAGGGGGAAAGAGGGAGGTACTGAAAAAATATACATTACATCTACATGATACATTTGTGATTTTAAAAACCCTTTTTAAACTCACCTAATTATTCTTTTTTTTGGTAAAAAAGAAAATTTTGTCGTTTTTTTGATTAACATTTTACAGTGTGATTTACACCCTAAAAATTTGTCCCGGTTAAAAAATTAAAAATTTGAACGTGGGGTTTTTAATTTAGAACCCGTTCCTTTTCAACAAAAGCATTAGAGAGGGGGGGTGGACAAAGGATACTGTTCCCATCTCACGCCTGAGTTTAAAAATTAGCCTAGTCAAATTTGTTTTCCTTAATGTTGTGTTCCCACTTTTAAAAAAAGGGATCCCCCATTTAAAAAAGTATTATGGGGGCCCTTTAAACCGAACACAAAGGATGTAAAAAAATACAAACACAGGTTTCCTGTCATTAAACACCTACGAATACCGCCGCCAGGTAATACGATTAGGAAGATAATTGGTGAGATTAGAGAGAAATACAATGACTGTCCTTTTCAGAAGCAGAAGGACGGTACGTTATCAACAACTCGGGAGGTAACAGCTACTGCATGCACGTTAAGACGGCCGGTGACATCAAGTCCACCCACATCTTCCCCACCAGCGATGGGCGGTACAGGATGGGCTCCCACAGCCACGAGTCCCTCCTGCACTGCATCCAGTCCAACGGCAAGGCTCTCAACGCTAACCTCAGCCCTCTCAAGAGGAAAACGGTTCGTTTTCAATATATGATTCATTGCTATTTCATTCCTTTTAAATTGTAGATCTTACGCTGAATTCAGAATTGCATCAGAATTTTTCTCATCAATCTTGTTGCGAATTATTTTCCGCAGACCAGGACTATATCTTTGAATTCTATCAGGTTCGTAGTGTGATCTACGGTTCTAACGTTTCTGACCGGCCTTACATCAGAGATGACAGGATCCAAGCTAGGTGGAGAACAGGTGTGTTAAACATCCTTACTCGTAAAAAGATTTTATCTCGGATTTTCCGTCAGAGATCAGATTTAGCCTTATCTACAATACTTTCATACTACGTCATCCCATTGTCCTCATTGCCTAAGTAGTAGAAATTTAGATGTGTATTTATTGAGGTGAGACCAAATCAAGGTATGAGATATTTAAGGTAGTAAAATTCTTTACCAAATCAGACACATTATCTTCACTAAATATTATAATAAGTCAAAAATGAAAATCAAGAAGATTTCCAGTTGCACAACATCTAAGGTGATTGCTTAGGTAACTATAAAGAGCCTAGGTAAGTATTTAGCGCATAGAAATACGTACTAGTTGAAACAAAATTGATGTCAAAACTTTGCACAAGTTACCAAAATTGTGTAAGGTTGCCTCAAAAACAATTACACTAGAAATCATGGCCGGCAAAAATTAAGATAAGTAGGATTCAGGGTGTATACTATCTATGGTAGTAAGATCGCGTACTACCTTAATTGGTATACAATTATACATCTTTATTTCTACCTCTAAGGTATAAGTGCTGATAGTTAAATAATCTTTGGCGCGTCATAAATCCCCCCATAAAGTGGTTTCAATTAGTGCTCTTTCGAGCAAAGCATTACAAAATTATACGATTTGTCGAGTCACTATCGAGTTTTCTTACGAATTGTTTTCGTCTGGTTAACAGCACGCGATAGAAATAGAGTGTTCTGATTGGTCGGATGATTATTTTCACGTGACCTGCCCCACCTTCTCTGGAGGATTGTGATTGGCCAGCCCCTCAATCACAAATCCACCATACACACATACACACAGTCATTTCTTGTTCAAACTTTGGGTAGATTGTTAAATACATACTGTTTACCAGTGCATACTTAAATTCACAGTTACCATTATTCAGGATTCTTACCAATTCACACCTTTCAGGCAACGGTAAGGACTGGAAGTCGATTAAAATCGATTTCGATTCTGACGAAAATGCCATTTTCATGAACACGGACAAGAAAGGTGAAAAAGTAAGTTCCATTTTCGGTTTTTAGACTCTCTGCATCTATTCATGCTATTAATAACAAATTTTCCTGACGTATCATTTCCAAATATAGTCTTTGAGTATTGAGTAAAAAGATGATTTCAATGTTGAATTGGTTGTCTGCGACACGCCTGATACCATTACCTAACCAGATAACGTACTGCCCTCGCTATAACGTCATGATTACACCATTTCCAATGTATCTGCCTGGGACCACTTCAAGCCCTCCGCCTAATTACATGTATCTCCGGTATCAGCAGGCTGCGTCAAGTCATAATAAGTAATCCTGTACCTATAAATAGCCGCCGGTGGGTCATGACGTCACATGACAGCACATGCGGTGACTGCTCGCAGATATGATAAGTGGTGGCAGCTGAGGAATGACGTCATCATCATAAGTTAGAATGGCGCATTACTGACGACACCACCACCCTCCAGGTAGAGAAGGTGATCCCTCTCAAGGAGTGCCGGGTGTACGAAGTGGACCGGAGCGTGCTGAACGTCTCTAATTGCCTGCAGGTCGTGGTGACTGGTATGAACCGGGAAGTTCAGAGCCACTTCCTTGAAGTCAGCACTCTCCAGAAGTACCAGGTAAACAGAACTTTTCCTTGTGTGTACCCTGACTCTTTCCTCAGTTTGTTTAGATTGTGTTTATGATATTGAAATGGTCCCTAACAACACTCTAGAGAGTACTCTCTGCTTACAACACCCCACTCCCCTTACACCACCCCACTCCACTTACACCCCTCTCAGCTCCACTAACACCCCTCTCTGCTCCACTTACACCACCCCACTCCACAGGAGCTGCTGATGAGGCTACAAAACGAGCCTGTTGACACGGGGCCGCAGCCCCTGGCAAGCGGATGAAGTCACTCCGTATCAAGGTGTGTCAGATCGAGGGCCCCACGCCCCTCAACCTGCCCGGCCCTGTCTTCTGCCAGGTGGGATTCGACGAGTCGACCGTCCAACGGACGCCGGACGCTCACAGCCCCAAGAAGCTGTGTTGGAACAGCACGATCCACTGCAAACACAACAACATCACGCAGAGCAGCGAGCTGAAGGTGAAGCTGTGCTTCAGCAAGAACAAGAAGCCGTGTGAGTTGGAAGCTGGGTCAGTGAACCTCAGAGACCTCAGCAACATGTCCTTCATGCCACTCTACTTCCCTGTCAACATCAAGGGGCAGGTCAGTGGCAGGCAGGTTAATGACAGGTGTTAGGGGGCAGGTCAGTGAGAGGCAGGTTACTGACAGGCAGGTTACCATTAGTTGTTACAATTTCAGGTTAAGGTTTTGGAACCTTTTGCATTGTTCATTCAAAGTCTCAAGAAGTTGTTACAATTTCTTCAAGTTTTAACCTTTTCATTGTATTAAATCCGGTGCGGTCGTTTCTAAAGTAATTCGGTTCACCTAAGGTCCTTATATTATCCGAAGCATTATTACCTTCTTTACCCCCCCCCCCCTCCTCAGAGTAACCAAGCGAAACTGAAGCTGGAACTGTACTACCGGGACCACCCTGTTCTCCTGCCTTCCTACTACCACCCCCTCGTTACCGAGCTGCAACACAACGACTTCTCAACGCTCAAACTCCTCAGAGACCTCCATTGGAACACCGACTCCAGAGAAACCTTCGCTCACGGTGGGTTTACAGTGCAGCTGTCTATTACAGGGATTACTTCTTCATAGTTATTAGTTATCCTCAAAAAATCTATGAAATGTCCAATTAAAAACAAAATGTGAAAATCCAGAAGACTTGAAGGAATGAAAATAAAATTTAATAAAACCTGGCATTTGATTCTAGAAGTTTACAAAATACAGAAACTGATATTGTACTGTAATCGACGTGAACAGTAAAAGGTGTTAAGGCAATGGTTGTTAACTTTCAGACTTTATAAATGTTTTGTAAAAGGGAAGAGTGAGATTGTCTACTGATGATAAAATCCTCAATTTCAGTATTGTTATTTTTCAGTGTTACTGAAGATTTATGACGTCGCTAAAGTGCACCTGATCAAGGAGCTGATATCGGCTGACATCGCTTGTCACCCTGACAACGACAAGGGTTCGCTCTTCCGTGACAACACCTTGACAACAGCCCTCATAGTAGCGCTACTCAACTCCCCCTCCAGTGTCAACTACTGGAACAGTGTGTTCTCCAGTATCGTGGCGGACATCAACATTCGGGCCAACTTGAAGGTGGGTACTGGGTACATATCCATGATTTGATTATCACTACTTTAAAGCGTTGGTTTTAATTTTATCTCCCTCCCAATCGCCTTTTTTGTTATACAAAAAGGCATTGGGAAAAGGTTAACAGAGATTGTGATGAATTGGGGTTTTGTGTATGCCACCATAATCCGTGTGTGGTGGTTATGCACAAGACCAAATTTGGTCGTTGATCGTTGTCCGTCTGTCATCGTAGGCATGCCACTTTTATATTTCCGATCGTTCAACTGCTCCTATTTTGGCGGTAATTTCATATTATGATATTACCACCAAAACCGTTGGACGCGGTTGGTCAAGTAACCCCTACTCCACCCTTATTATAATCACTGCTACTATGATGCAAATATCTCCTGCACTTATGAACCTGTTCATAACCCTTCCATCCCAGGACCGTGTGGATCCGTTGGACGAAGACAAAATGAAGGAGCTGGTGTTGTCTGATAAAAACAGGGTTATGGACGCTCTGGTTAGATCAGTAGCTGACATCCCGCCCCATGTCAGAAGTGTGGTGCAACACATGATTGCTCAGATTGAGAGGAGATGGCCAAACGACCTCTCTATCAAATCAGCCGTTATTCAGTGAGTACAGTTATTGCGACTTTAAATTATGTGTAACAGCGCTGCTTCCGATAGGTCACCCAATTCAACCCCCCATTGTCCCCAGTATCTTAAGTCCTCAATAACTATTAACTGGAGGACCCCATTGCGAGCAAATTCTTACCAGAGGAAGGCATTTTCGCGGCAGTCCTTACTATAATGGTCACGAAGAGCGGCCTCTTGTCGACTATGGTTTCATGAATTTGGAAATTTTGAATTGCATTTTTTACTTATCAGGATCTGTATTGTATATGATATATCATTATCATGCACATTTTATAGATATGGAATGGATGCAGATTGCAGCTCTGAGATTATCTTAATGATTGATAAACATTGAAGTCTTACAACCCACTTCGTTTCAGGACGATCATGTTTGTTCGTTTCTACTCGCTCCGTCTGTCACGCCCTCACGACAGAGACCTCCTCGTCATGCAACCAGACACACCTCAGGCTCTCTTCAATGTAGCTAAATCCATCAAACGTAAAGATGTCTTGAGCTACCTCGATGCCATATCGAACTTCCCCTCATCTCCCAATACTGAAGAAACTGTGAGTTTGGTTTATCTTTTCAATCCTCTCAAAAACATTCCCCGTAAATGTCTGACACTGCCTTCTCTAAAATGTGTCTCCCCTCAAATCGCTCATATCTCACCCCCTCTTATGTCTCACCCCCTCTCATGTCTCACCCCTTCGAACATCTCACCCCCTCTCATATCTCACCCCCTCTCATATCTCACCCCCTCAGGCCCGTAGCCAGGATTTTTTCCGGGAGGGGCCCTTGCGCAGCGAGCAAGCTGCGCCAGGGTCTGGGGGCGCAGCCCCCAGCGGGGTCCAGGGGCGAGCCCCTGCCAGGGGTTAGAGGGCGGAGCCCCCGAAAAATTTTAGGGAAATTAGGGTGCTGCAGGATGATTTTTACAATAAAGAAATGTACAGGAAATGTAAAGGACGATAATGAGAGCATCGAAAAAGTATACACTCAAATATAAACGAGCTATAACAGTCAGAATAAGATTAAACAGCCACTATTTAACCAAGCCAAAGTATATATTATGATTATCAGTCGAAAAACTTTTATTCTCACTATTTTTTGAATGGTACCTTTTCTTCCGAGGGGGACTGCAGCCCCCCTAGCCCCCCCCCCCTCTGTCTACGGGCCTGCACCCCCTCTCATATCTCACCCCCTCTCATATCTCACCCTCTTAGAATATCTCACCCTCTTAGAATATCTCACCCCCTCGAACATCTCACCCCTCTCATATCTCACCCCCTTAGAATGTCTCACCCCTTAGAATATCTCACCCCCTCGAACATCTCATCCCTCGAACATCTCACCCCTCGAATATCTCACCCCTATTGAATATCTCACCCCCTCGAACATCTCACCCCCTCGAATATCTCACCCCTATTGAATATCTCACCCCCTCGAACATCTCACCCCCTCTCATATCTCACCCTCTTAGAATATCTCACCCTCTTAGAATATCTCACCCCCTCGAACATCTCACCCTCTCATATCTCACCCCCTTAGAATGTCTCACCCCTTAGAATATCTCACCCCCTCGAACATCTCATCCCTCGAACATCTCACCCCTCGAACATCTCATCCCTCGAACATCTCACCCCTCGAATATCTCACCCCTATTGAATATCTCACCCCCTCGAACATCTCACCCCTCTCATATCTCACCCCCTTAGAATATCTCACCCCTATTGAATATCTCACCCCCTCGAACATCTCACCCCCTCGAACATCTCAGCCTCGAATAACTCACACTACACTACCGCAGGTGTGTGAATTAGAAGATGTATCGACAGTGGATGCTAGTGATGGTGCCCATCTCTTCCACCTCATCTCCTCAACACTCCAGAACACAAGTGACGTTCTTCGCATCGGTACACATGACGACATAGCCACACATCACGCCAGTCCGTGTTATGTCCCTGCTTCGAATCACGCCGGTCTGGATTCCCTGAAACAGATCCTACAACAGATACACACTGCTGAACAGGAGATAGACTGAAGACATTTCCCTTATTTATTATTTCTGACATTCCTGTGGATGACAAGTGTATATAATGATATGATAGAACTTTTTGTGGGACGAGGATTTTACCCTCGAGTTTCTACAAATTTAAATTTCGTGGATTTGTTAGTTTTAAGTGTTGCCTAGCAACCATTGCAACTAATCTTTCTATTGTTATAAAGCTGTTCCCCGACTCTGATTGAATAAAATCGAATAGTTACTCCGTATAAAATGTCCACAGGCATACAATAGCCCTCCCAAGCCATATTTTACTAGTCAAAAAAGTACGGGAAGGCGTGATTACGTTATTGATGAAATTAAAACTTGACAGCCGGCGACATTTGGAACCGACCAGATCGACTCTTTTTGAACCGGACCGGATCTCTGAAAATCCGGTTTACCGGACCAAATACCGGGCTTTTTCATTTTGGTCGAAAAGCATATCGCATGATACTGAGATACTCGACTCCGGATATTCTCAATTCTGCAGCCACAGTATAATTATAACGCCTGTGAAACAAACTTTCAAGTGGATTTTTATAATCTTTAAAACATCACTCATACTTTATGGCATGAAATAATATACTAGCGGGAGCTAGTTTATTATTTCATGATTAATTTTAATTCTCTCGGTAACAGCTCGTGATTTAATGATAATCATATTTGATATCCTAGGACCCGCCGCCCTCGGATTGCCATCAAGTATGAGCGTTCCGGTTTTAAAGCTTATTTTATACAAGTAGTATTATTGTATACGATAATTACATAGGCTTTAGCGTTGAACTTGATAATTAGGATTTATCAATTGTAATTTTTATTTTATAGCTGTAGCTGAATGACAGGCTATGTTATAATACTGATTTATTTATAATTATACCTACACCCCATGTTTTCATTCAATTTAAATCAATACTGAAAGTGAATCAACTCGATCAGCTAAATCTTTGCCAGACGTTTCCTCGCCCCCTTCGCGCGCCAAGATTTAAAATACCTTATCGGGCATAATTATCGCAGACTTTACACTTTAGTAATAGTTTCACGGACCTAAAATTTCACGGACATTAAAAATAATAATATTCCCGTTCGATCCTTGCTAAACACGTATACCCCTGTGTATGGGCTCCCGTAGGGAAGCGCGCGGCGCGTACACGTACTCGTAGGATGTTACCCTACCCTCGCGCGCGGCGCAACGTTCCACATTTGGACGTCACTTTGCAACCTCGCCATCCAGTCAGAAGAAATAGACGGGGCAACGTCCGTCGAACACGTACATGCGGCTGACTAGATACCAATACCATTATTGATTATTATCCCTCGACGGACGTTGCCCGGCCCGTCTATTTCTTCTGACTGCAGACTTGTCAGACGTTGTTTGTCGTACGATGTATGACCCGCTGACGCGGTGCTGATTCTCGAGAGGGTCTGTCAACGTTATCAGACACGACGTTGTCTGACGGACCGGACGCGCGCGCCCGCCGCGCCGAAGGCGAAGGGGTCAGACAACTGCAGACTGGATGGCTATCAAGCGAGAAAAATGAAAAAGTGACGTCCAATGTCCAAAGTGACGTCCAAATTTGTCAAGTGTTGCCTGACCCACTCGCGCGCGCGACGTCAGACAAGTCCAAATGTGGAACGTTGCGCCGCGCGCGAGTGTAGGGTAACGAATTATCCCTGTTTGCGTTACGCGGCGCGTGTGCTGCGTAGGGAAGCGCGCGGCGCGTACACACATCGTAGGTTGTTACCCTACCCTCGCGTGCGGCGCAACGTTCCACATTTGGACGTCACTTTGCAACCTCGCCATCCAGTCAGAAAAAATAGACGGGGCAACGTCCGTCGAGTACACACTCTTATGCTGGGTTAGGAATCGTAGGATGTTACCCTACCCTCGCGCGCGGCGCAACGTTCCACATTTGGACGTCACTTTGCGCTCTAGCAACCGGGCGAGGTTGCAAAGTGACGTCCAATTGTGGAACGTTGCGCCGCGCGCGAGGGTAGGGTAACATCCTACGAGCCATCCAGTCAGAAGAAATAAACGGGCAACGTCCGTCGAGCTTAGGAAACATTTCAATTTCTTGCGCTACGTGCAATTGCAATCAATTTTACGCGCGCGTGGCATAGTTGCTCCTAACTATAAACTGCCCCTTTCTTCATTGTCATACGATGTATGACTTGCTGACACCAGCCGCGGCACTGATTCTCGAGAAGGTCTGTCAACGTCAAACAATTTCTTCAATCTTATCACTGCCTACTCAAGAAGGAGGGGGTGTCTGCCATGATATCGTAATATTATATGCCTCTATCAAGTTTGTCGGGCTACCTGGATACTGCCTCAATTTCAAGTTCAATTTCTAATTTAAAATCTTCCAGTGTCCAGTGAAAATATCAGTTTTATTGAGCCAATTGTCCACTCATTCTCTGGTTTTGAGATGATATAAATGCATTTTGAATCGTTTTGAGACAAAATGTTTCCCACTTTTACTCCCTAGTATGAATAATGAACTATATTATGAATGAAGTACGTTTTTGTGATCTTTGAAATGATTATCCTCACTTTGAGGATCCAAGTGAGATACCTATATCAGAGATGAGACACCAAAAACATTATGGTGTAATGAAAGCTAAACCTGTGGCAAACAGACTTGCGGCCTTGTTGTGGGTTGAATGCATTTGATGGGTACTGAACACTCTGCCAACCACTAGATGGTGTGTTAGTTTCATAACCTTCAAGTTCATTTAGGAATTTAAGTTCATTAGTCTTTGTCCAGTTTCGGAAATTCAAAGCTTCATCTGGTCAAACAAGATCAAAAGATCAAGTCAACTGTCACATAATTGTGTTAACAGCACATATGACGGCATCTCCCTAGAGATCGAACCACTTGTGGAACAATGTCTCCATTCTGGGCGACTGTTTTCTTGCAAGAAAGGTACAGTCTAGCCACAAATCTTTCCAACAGCTCTTTCCTTGACAGGATCCAAGTGATACATTTATCAGAGATTAAGGCAGATCCAAACAAATCATAATGAGACACTAAAAACGATATGATGTAATGAAAGCTAACACTGTGACACAGACTTTCAAACACTAGATGGTTGAAATCATGTAATTGTAAATTTTTGGTGTACTGCATGAAAATCTTCCAAATTGATTTGATTTGAAAGAAAAAGAAAATTGCTTCTCAATGGGCAGCATTGGGCACTAGGCCGGGCTGCCTATCATTGCCCATAATGGGCAGGACCACCTGTCTTTTTTCTAAATGGACAGGGATGCCTTTCATCATTGTCAATGGCAGGAGCTGCCTGTCATTCTACTTAACTCTTAATCAGGTGGAGTCACCTCTTATCCTTCTTAAATAATCTGGCTGCTTCATATTCCTCCTCATGGGTGGAACCTCCTGTAATTCCCCTCAATGGGTGGTGCCATGCATGATGTCATTCTACTCAATGAACTGGATCCCCCATCAGGCTGAATGAGTCAATGGGCTGGGCCACCTGCTGGTCACCTGTTATAGACCTTATCATAGAAAATATCATTCAACCATCACAGGAAAACAGTCTATTAAATTTTTGTACTACAAAGGAGGAGTATAGCTTCATATTAGACTTCATCAATGGAAAGGAAGGAGGGTTTCTTCCAAAGGAAATGGGCACTGCTTATTGGGGCATCAAGACAAATCAGCAATACACCAGCTGTTATCTTCACTAAATCTTCAAGCAGATATCTGCACCACATGCTCTTGGGTCAAGGGTCCAGTGTTTCATCAGCTTCCTATGCAGGGACATATTGAAGTTAATTGAATTGAATAAAATCTTCAGCACATTAACATGATATATTTTTCCACAATTTATATCTAAAGAAACTTCTTGCTTGTGCTGAGGGAAAGCACTTAGTAAGCCAATCATGAAGACTGTTAAAAAGGACACCCCCAAAGGGAATAACAATAATTATATATTTATTCATATTCATCTGAAAGTAATGTCAGTTAAGATAAAAAACTATTCTGGAAAAAATGTTAATTGATGCAGTTGCAGTATGATGCAGTTGCAGTATGATGCAGTTGCAGTATGATGCAGTTGCAGTATGATTTCATGATGATAATCCAATGCATCAATATTATTCTTAGTTTGCATGATAGTATCTTACATGAAAGTAAGAGATGCCAGCCAAATCCAGTTTAGTTTGACAATCTGACAATGAACTTTGCTATGAATGCCCTAATTTTCTAATTAAGTTTTTATGATATCCTTCTTTGCAGCATGTCAGATTCAAAGAAAAGAGTCACTAAAATAATAAGGAAAGATGGCATTTCTTATCGTCCAGCTGGTGGATCTGAAGTCCTATCTACAGATGAAGTGAAAAGCAATGAGGCCCAAGAAAAATACCCAGGTTTGATAACTGATTTATAATTGAAAATGTTCAGCTAAGTTGCATTGAAAATATACCTATCATGTCTTTCCAATTTTTATGTCTGTAATTTAAGTTCATTCTGTACTCTGCTGAGGACTCCTCTTGCTAGATGTGAGATTTAATTTTAAAGTAGATACCAATTCAATCAATCAAATATCAATAAATGTGCCATAGTTTCAGTATAATTCATTACTAATTGATGTAGCCAAAAGCATTACCTAATCGATGTCATAATGATTGCTTATAGATCAATTGTCAAGTGTGAGTATAACTATTAGTAATTGAATTAAAATAATTTCAGTGAAAAAGAAACGTTTAGGGAAAGTTATAAAACGAGCTGATGGAAGCACCATAGTGGTTGTTGATGGGAAAATTGTCAAAACCATGAAAGCTTGTTTGCCCAAAGTGGAAAAGAATTCAGATTTTCCGAAGGATACTAATAAGCCTACTAATATTCAGATATCTGCTGATGAACTATCTCCTGATGAGCTTTCAATTGAAGATATATCACCAAAGTCTACTGAGGAAATTTTGGATCAGTCAAATTCAGATAAACATACAAGCAAATCTGTAAAAATAAAAAGAACAATAACAATTAATCATTCAAATGTAAGTCATAGTAATATTTCATCACTCTCAAAGTCAGAAAAAGGTACTAATCTTATAGCTACCTCATGTAACTCCTCAAATGATAGATCAAGAGATAAATCTTGCAAGCAAAATCTCCCAAATGTCCAAAAAGTAATTCCTGCTACTAGGTTTGAAGAAGGCAGACCTCAGCATTATAACAATGAAAGTGAGAAGATAATTAGAAGATCTAAGTCAAATGAAGCTGCCTCTTCATCCTCAGTATATAATGATTATAGGCATAAAGATGAGATATCTGAAGCCTATCATTCATCTAAAAGAATTTGTTCACCCAAAATAGATTCTCTAAGATCATCCCAAAGACATTCTTCAAAGGTCTCAAAAAGGTCTCGATCCCCTATTTCAAGATCAAGTTCTTATAAGCAGAAATTATATTCAAGAAATAAACTATCACAAAGATCAGAAGGGGCTAGTCAAAATGAAAGCATGGTTAATCCTGAAAATAAAACAGATACTTTAGACATGCTGTTTTTACAGAAGAGTAAAGAAGAGTCTAAAGAAGAAATAATAAATTTGATTCAAAAACAAGCTGAAGAAATGCTACAGGCTCAAAACTCTGATCCAATTGATGCTGAAAAAAGACTTAAACTCCGTGAAGCAATGGAATCTATATTAGCCAAAAGAGGTTTAATAAGAGGCAGAACTGATACAGGTACTAACAGTGTTGATGGTGATAGTTCTGATTCAAGTGGTGGTAATAAATCACCGGTTCTTGAAAAATTGCACAAGAAATATAATAGAGATTCAAAAGCAAGCTTGGAGATGGAAAATAACACTTCAGTAGATCCCATTAGTCCATGTATTGATAACATTTCCATTGCTTCAAATGAACAAGCCATTAGTGATGTTAGTCATTCTGATATGGACTTATCAGAGGAAGAAACCAAAAAAGATGATGAAGATGGTAAAACACCAGCTTTCAGAAAAATACTACAACCAGCAGTAAGTGCTCAACCAATGAAGCTGCCATCTCCTCCAAGGATTCATATAAAATTTGGAAAAGATTCTGAGGATGAAGCTTTTCAACAACTAGCTTCGAGATTAGATGTACTTAAGAACTCAGCTGATGTCCAGAATTTGATTGAAGCCATAGAAGACAAAATTAAGTCACTGCTTACAATGAACTTAGAGCCATCAACTCTTGAAAAAAAAATCAAGAAGTATCAAACATTAGTTGCCAAAGTTGTTACCAAAGCTGAATCAATAAAAGAGAAAGAAGATGGAGATTTTGTGACATATCATAGATTTACAAAGACAAAAGAACCAGTTACAAATGATAGTGAATCGGTCAGAGAAGAACCTTCAATTAAGTATCCCTTGCAAGCAAATGAAGAAAAGAAACCATGGCTGTTCTCAAGTAACCAGTTTCAAACCAATGATATTAATCCATTGATACCTCCTAAAGATAATACTTCAATAATGAATACACCAAACAGAGACCCTTATGAAGTTGTTAAAGACAACTACATTTCTCAAAGACCTGGTTATCATGTCTGTTTATTGTGCATGATTGAGTCTTCCAATGAATCCCAGTTTCTGAAACATCTTAATGGAAAGAAACATATTGACGAAGTGAACAAAAAAGTTAAACAAATGAGCAGTTCTTTGGATAATAAAAAGTTCAAAAAACACCAGGAGCTTGTGATACAATGTAAACTTTGTGACACAACATGCATTAGTCAGAAAAAGTATAATGATCATGTGAACCATAGAAGTCACCAAGCTCTAGTGCAAGCATATGTAAAAATTGGAAGAGTTGTCCCTGAGCCAGTAATAGTTCATGATCATGAGGATGAAATGAGAATGAAAATTGAAGAGATTCAAGATTCTGGTACTCCAGCTGTTGGAAGAGAATATATGTCAGTTAAAAGTGTCCATGACTGTGATGACAATGTTGTTGAGATTTATCATTGCTCTCTTTGTAAAAGTAATTGCAGCTCAGAAGTTCAAGTTGAAAAGCATGTCCGTTCAAAAAAACACTATCTCATTTATGTAAGAACTACTCAACCTGATGTTAATATTGCAGTAAATGTTGGTGAGCATAAAAAGAGGCGTGAGACAGCCAAGAAAATGATTTCAACCATGAAAACAATAAAGCAAATGGAGGAGGCTGTAGAAAATAACAAATGTATGCAGGGAAATGTTGGTTCTTTTAGTAAAACTCAAAGTGCTGCAGATATGTTGAACCACACTGATCAAAAGAATGCAGCAAAATCAGTCAAACCAAGTGGGACAGCAATGGATTCACATTCTCAAAGCTTCCTGCTAGGTAAGCTTAGCCATAGCCCATATAATAGTGACTACAATATAATAGTGTATTGCATAATATAGGGTAATCAAACAATGTGAAGATACATTTATACTTTTATATGAATTATCAAACTAGCAGAGCAAGTTTGATGATTCGAATTATTGCTCAAAGCCAAAGGCAAGTGCAATAATTCCAAATCTCAGTATATCACTCAAGCCAAAGGTCGAGTGTGATAATATAGGATGCGTTATATGAATTATCACACGAGCGGCGAGTGATAATTCGAATTATTGCTCGAGCCGAGCAATAGCATGATAATTGATATAAACGTATCCTTAGGGTGTTTGATTAATCTATTATATAACGAGAAACGAGATCTACACTGGTTTTTCCAATGAAAAAGCAAATTTAAGCGAATATAAAATTCTCTAAACTAGATGGATTGAAATTGAATCTAGAAAACATCAAGCTTCGAAGTGGCCAGGAATTTTAGATTAGAAGGTGAACAGTGGCTGTGTATATTTCAATTTGCCAAAGAAAGTATGAATAAAAACGTAAGTTCGGAATCTTCATAAACTTTTGTCATATCTTTTGATTCCAAGGCACTATCTAAAGTTCAATTGTCGATTGAAATGAATAGCAACGTCAAAACAAAATAGAAAGATCATTTCCGTGTAAGTGTGTAACGTCGTAACGGATGCACATTTATTGGCAAATTGTAGACAAGTGGTGAGGTTAAGTGTCATTTGTGGCACGTGGGTGCACGGCTCGTATATTACGACAACTGGGTATACAATATACATAAACTCATGAACTCATGAAACCAAAACAAGATAACACAATATGTATCCACTTGTGTATCGTAATGGAGTGAGAGCAAGCGGTCTTACTGGCATGTGGGTGCGCGGCTCATATAAAGACCAACAAGTATACACAAACTCATGAAACCAAAACAAGATAACATAATGTGTATACACTGGTGTGTCGTTATTGGGTGAGGGCAATTAGTGGTCTTAATGTTTTACTGGCACGTGCGTGCGCTGCTCATATAACGACTAACGTGAACGGTGAATGTATAAACTCATCAAACCAAAACAAGATAACAAAATACGTATACTGCACTGGTGTAGCGCAAGGAAGTGAGAGCATTGTCCTAAAAGTCAGATAGATGATTTTACATAGTAGATAAATACGAATCAGAAAATTGTAAAGTTTTTTTGGGGTGTGATAATTTTTGGAAGGGTGTGATAACTGTTCTTTAAGGGGTGTGATAACTGTACAGTAAGACCCGTTCTAGACAGGGAATTTTGAGGAGCTATTGCTCGAGCAATTGCTCGAGCAAGCCTGTCTAGAATGGGGTTTTTCGCTTGCCCGAGCTATTGCTCGAGCAATAGCTCGGGTAATAGTTGGAGGTATTACCCGGGCAATTGCTCGAGCAATAGCTCGGGCAATCATTCCTGTCTAGAAAGCACTCTTACCCGGGCAATAGCTCTCACTGATACACGTGACCGTGTCACGTGGATCGTATCATGACAGAACGAGAAATAGGAAGCTGATTCATAGCTGTTGCAGTGACGTAATATCTGTTTTGTTATTGTAAGATTATACCTTCCTTATGCACGTGATATTAGAGATGTGCTGACAGGAGCTATAGCTCGAGCAACCTTGTCTAGAAAGATTTTCGAATCCAATGATTGCTCGGGTAAGCGTGAAGGGTCATCCTGTCTAGAAAGTAACGCTTGCCCGAACAATTGTTCGAGCAATAGCTCCTTGGAGCTCCTGTCTAGAACAGGTCTTATCACACACCTGGAAAAATTATCACACCCCAAAATTTCGAAAATTTTAGAATCTCATGTAAAGTGCTAATCGACCATCAAAATCAATTTTTGAAGCCGTTATATAACAAAAATTATCGGAGCAAGAATTATATAACGATCGTTATATAATTGATATAAACATATCTTTAAGGTGTTTGATTTATCTATTATATTATAATAAGGGATCGTTCACATATTACGTAATCAATTTTTGGCCGATTTTAACCCCCTCCCCCTTGTAATCAAGTTTACAGTAGTTGTATTTGTTACATTAACATGTAACGAAATCATTCCGAAACCCCCTCCCTCCCCCTAGGTGATTACGTAATATGTTAATTATCCCTAACATGAGAAATGTGCGAAGGTTTGCACTGATTTTCCAATATGAGAAAATGAAGGCTTTTAAATAAAAAAGCTTTTATTATGACTAAATTAGGTCCTCCTGCATCAATCTTGAAAATATCTGCCTTGAAATTGAGTAGGGATATTTGAAAATATTTATTTCTGTTGAGATGAGTTACAGTAGATGAACAAATAACTTAATGAAACAGAAGTATGAGTTTAATTTCCAAAACAAATATCAACAATACCTGTTATTTATTTGTCCAGGTTTAATTGACTAAGTATCTAGCCAGAGGGAGGTGATAAAAAATAGAGCAATAGGTAGACGCTGACAGAATCCCTCTATCAAATACATTCACTATCTCTATATCTCTATATCATAGATTCAGTGTATTGTACGGTTGTACCATTTTCAAACCACATGCACTCTTCATAACAACAAAAAGATTTTTACCATGTGAATCTTTCTAAACTTGTAATTTCTGTCCCAAGTGACTTGTGTGTGGTATACTGTATTACTGTAACTGTGCCAAGCCAAGGTCACGTTTCATGCTCATGCATGTGCCACTGGTTTCTGAGCAATATCCTTCAGCAAACGATTTGGTGCATTCACCGTTTCTGCACCTTACTATTGTTTCGTTTTACCATTCTGGCTCTGCTTTACATGGTGAGCAAAGGTCCATTGACATCTTCCTGCAATCTGACTGCTCCTGCAGATAATTCATTCATATTGTTTTTGTTGTTGTATTCATTGATATTGTTTTTGTTGTTGTATTTGTAATTGTTAAACAGTATTCTCCTATTTAATTTATAAAATTATCAACTATTTCTGTTCATAAACCATCATTCACCTTTCATCCTCAATTCAATTCTGCAAAGCTTAAAATCAACCAATGAAAGCACTGCTTAGGAGGGTCGTCCTAACTTATTTTTGAGTCTAAATGAACCACTCAACCACTTAGTTATAACAAAATTTTGAATTTGATAAGTATATCATAGAAATCTTGACAAACGTTTTGACTGAGGAAGGTCCTCCATTTGTTTTACTTTTAAATTTTCCAGGCAATATAAATATATTTTCAGGACCAGGAAGAACCTCGTCCCAGGAAAAAACTTCTCCTCTTGTCAGAAATGATATTCCCGCTTATTCTTATGGTTCTATAATACATGAGCCATCACTCAATCCTGTAGCAACTTCATCACAAGCAACATACTCCAATAAAATGAAAAACAAAGATCAATCTGGGACAAGTAAAAAGAAAATATATGCATGGGAACTTGACAGTGAACCAAAGCAGTTGAAACCCCATCAGTCATCAAAATCTACATTCAAAGCACTTCAAGACTTTAAAGATGTTTGCTCTGAAATGCACAATGATAATAGAATGTCATCAAAAGGAATTGATCATGATAATTTTTCTACTGCACCTTCTTATAATTACAGCTCACAATCTCAAGAGACATTCCTATATGATCCCTCTAATGCAGTGAAACATCCAGGGATCAATCAGTTTAAAAGTTATCAAAGCAAAAGTGTTGATTCTTCACAGCCCAACAGTAATATGCTTCATGACCAATTTCCAGAAAATCAATATGCTTCCTCAAATGAATATAACAAAGGAAATAGCAGCATTCAACCTGGAGAGAACAATTATTCATGGCCCCAGGAACAACTTCCCAATGTCCATCAGCAGGCTCATTTTACCAATCAGCATCCATTTGCAATTCAGGAGCCTACACAATATCCTGGTCAGCAGCCAATTGGAATGCAAAAGCCTGGGAAGTTTTCACTTCAGCCACAATTTGGAACACTGAAGCCATCACAGTTCTCTAATCAGCAGCAATTCAATGTAGAGAAGTCTGTTTACCTTTCAAATCAGCAACAATATGGCATGGAGAAATCTGCACAATTTTCTCATCAGCAACCACTTGATACAAAGAAGTCTGCTCAATATACCAATAAGCAGCCATTTGGAATGCAGAAACCTTCCAACTTTTCAAAAACACAGCAATTTGATGTGCAGAGGCAGCATCCTCCTGCACAAAAGAATCAGAGTAACCCAATTAATAATGATATAAGTGGTACATCTCAACAGAATTCTTCTCAAGAGTCTCAATTCCCTCTACCTCTTCCACATACATCTCAGCAGGGCTTTACCAGAGGTACTTACAGCTCTGTCTACAGCACTCTGAGGAGGTCATCTAATAATCCTGTCACAACATCAACTGAAATTCAGCAATCCCACCAGCAATCTCAACAACAGTCTCAACAGCAATCCCAACAGCAATCTCACCAAACAACATATTCTGGAAAGAATACTTATAGTGGAGTTTATAACAGCATCAGAAAGTGAGTCAATCAAATTTTATCATTATATATAATAATTTGAGATTTCATAGCCATGGACATGTACCTCAAATCTAGATTTGGAATTGACTGGTTTGAAACCTGTCCAATTGCAAGGGTCATACATGCAGGTATGTTTGCTAGTACTTTGAATAGTTATTAAGGTAATTAAGTGCAAAAGTCACTCAGTCCTCTTCTTCAAAGTCCTGAGAATGCATCTTTCATGATGTGTCCAAAGGTTAATACCAACTTCCCTTTTTTGTTGTTGATACTGGATAGTTTTTTTTCTAGTAGCTTACCAGTGAACTAACTTCAGATCTTCTAGACTTATAAGAAATGAAGCTACAGGAATTTTTCTTGGTGATCAGGAAAATTCTGTTAAAACTTAAAAAGTGCACAAACTGTCTCCCTCACTCCTGAAGCAAAAGCGAGGACCTAACTCAAAAATCTAAGACAAAGCTAGAATTGATTCAGGGTTACTGTGGTTAATAAGGTCCCATGATGACTTTTGACTTTTTGTCAGTACCAACCACCTTGCCAGACATGACGTGCTAGAAAGTTAGAAATATGGATGGACTTGTGACCTCATAGTGGCATTTTCCCTGTTCGCCCACTTCTGGCATCTGTGCAATCTCACATTCCTTTCTCTGATGGTATGTGGGTCCCATAGCCATCAGACTGTGCAGATGCCAGAGAGAGGTGGGCCTCTCCTGAGGCAGGTTTCAAGCCTGTAAGTACTTACCTATTTCAGCCTCCATATTTCCTCAGCCCAAACCAGCTTATTTTACCAAGCTGTGAGTCTACAGCTTGAAAGAGGCGTCAGTCTTTAAGATTCATCAGTCCTCAAGATGCATCAGTCCTCAAGACTTCAAGAACACATACATTGAACGTCATTGAATGCCGAATGGCTACTCTAAAAGTCTAAATGTTTCTCTGGGGTAATGTTTAACAATGTCTAAGTGAATGAAATAAATGAAATAAAATAAAATACACAATAAAATTTATTAATGATTACAGTATAAATTTTTCATCTCGTCTGACCTTCGATAATTAATACATTGAAAAAGTTAAATTGCATTATTGCAGATACACATTACGTCTTAGCTGAATAATGTGATGCAATCATAGCCGAAAAGAAGGGGACAAAATTAAGGGACTGGGGGAGCAATGACTCAAGGAGCTAGTAAGCGCTCACACCAGTGTGGATTTGGATAGTGTATTTATTTTGGTTTTATCTATGAAAAGCCATAAATAACTACTGTAATGAACAGATTTAAATTTGTAATCACTCACGAAATACATAGATGCACCTGCACTATGCAAGTACGTCTCAGCATTATCTTAATTAGGTCTCTCCTTATTGTGGTTTATAAACTTTACATTTTACAACTTTACAAGTTGAAATGGATTTTTTTCAATAGCTCCTACAGTTTGTTGGACATTTATCATGGGACCCTCACCATCCTGGATAAATTTTGGGTATGAGTGTTTCTCATGTTTTTTGAGTTAGGTGATACGTGATAGGTATTCATTTTTGCCAAGGAAGACAGTTTGTTGCACACTTCGTTCTTTTGCCCAACTTGTTCATCAACAAAATTACCTGTAAATTTCCACCTCTGATTGGCCTACTGAGATGAAGATTCAGATTTATCTGTCCAGATAAAGGGAATTTTTACTCTTGAGAGATAGTCAAATATTATCTTGAAAGAAACATGTTTTCAGAACTTCAATGAAGACAACTGGCTGACAAATCTTTAACTAAAAGTGCTAGCAGATGTACCCACATGAGCACCCTTGAATTATATGCTTTGCAATTGCAAAGAAATTTGAATAAAAACCATTGTTCATTACTGAAGTACTGATCATTGATAATGTATATTTTCAGAGGCTGAACTGACCTGAATTAGCAAATAGTAAGTGGATGATTATGACTAAATTGATAGCTATATGAATCTATGAATACGATATGAAGATACTGGAGAAAAAAGATGCAACAGCTCTAACTTCAGGATTTAGTCTATTTTCACAAGTGTTTCAACCATTGGTATCAAAAGACCATATTATCAAACTGATCAGCACGACGATGTTCGCACAACATTAGTTTTATTGGTGTTTTTTGATGACTTGTTTGATTCATACCTCAAAATTATAATGGCTCAGTTTCCATAGAATAATTTTTCGTTAATTTTCTTCAATTATACCCATGCCAAAATTGTTGTCTCGATCTTAACTCATGGTATTAATTTAGTCAAATTTCTACTGAATATTGAATTTCGTTTTTGATGAATGAGTTCATAGACTCAAATGGATATATAATAACTGAATTAATGAGGTTTGTTTGTTTTACATAAATCATCCGATGTTTTCGTGCACCAACAAACTTTTTGACTTAGGTATACACTCAATCCAATATTAGTCTATAGTAAGATGCTATATTTTCGAATGTTACACTAGAGGACTAGAGATAATGGTGATTTTGAAAAAGGTACAAATTTGGCCAGCATGACCTCTCACCTTAAAACTTGACCAAGCCACTTGACTCAAATTGACCACTCAACTCCAAAAAAGCCAATCAAATCAGCTGATCGAATTGATCTGGACACTCAACTAGGCTCAGCCACTGGAATTGCCAACCAAATTCAATCCAGCCACCCATCTCGGCCACTTGACTTATATAGTTAAATCATTTATACAAATTGACTTGGCCAACATAATCTACCCACATGGAAGTCGTCACATATTACTTCATCAGCCGAATAGTGTTTTAAAAGATAACAGGGAAGAGATAGGCAGTTAATTGAGGCTCAGCTGACGTCAGCAAAAAATTAACTTTTGAGAAACAACTTTCAACTTAATTTTTTTGTCATTTCGCTATAGTAGTATCATACCTTTAATGCAAAGGAAAGAAACGGTTCAAGGTAGGGACCTTCGCTTTCTCAGCAGAACTGACACACCAGAAGTGAAAAACCTGCGATTTTTGCTAGGTTTTAGAACGTTTTGTTTGTGTACATAAAGGCTTTAGTTTTTCGTAATTAATACTCAAAGTTGGAAAAAGGGTTGCTAAAAACCAGATCAAACTCAAGGTTTGATTCACCTTTCACCGGTTCTGGCTACATTGTGTTAGCATGCTTATGCACTCATGCATCTCAACAAAGAATCTGCCATTTCGTAATGTGTATTTTGGAACTTTGGAAATGTTTCAACTGTTGAAAATTCATAATTTATGTTGACAATGGAATGGGTAGGTATGAGTTTGCAACAAAAGGCTATCAACTTTTGTCACTATGAAAGGAGAATAGGTAAAACTTGAAAATTTTGTTCCATTGTGAAAATCAATGATTTATTATTTCACAATATCAAGATATTCATAGTAGATGGTAATTGGGCTGCTGTTAGAATTGGATGAAAGGAGGAATTCATAAGTTAAAAGTAGGTTAAACTGTTAAATAAACAGATAAAATGTGGACAAATTTGATTTCAATGATCTTGGATTCAAATTTATTGCCCATCTATTTCTCCAAATCTGAACTTTTGATTAGAAAACCATTGTTCTTGAGTTCTTTTTATTAACTGTTGTGTCCTCAACATTAATTTCCAATCACTAGGTTTACTAGTATGCTCTATTTTTTCATCCATTTTCAAAGCCTATGAAGACATTTGGTAAGTTTATTACTTGAACACGACGACTAGAGATATGGAAAGTGGTTTTGGAGTTAAATAGCACCTGGGCAACTTACCTTTATAATAAAAAGGCAAAAAAGTTTTAGACACTTGGCAAGTCCCAAAAATAGGTACCCCATGAAAATACCCCATGCATTTTTAGTTGTTTAGGTAAGTTGGGAAATTCTGGTATACCCTAATGATAAGGTAGGAACTAAGAGAGAAATAAAATGGATATTTTACCTTTTGCTCTTCTTATAGTGAGGAGATTGGAGAAGTTGTATGATGTAAATTTTATCTACCATTGCCTTTTTTGTTTTTTGTTTGTTTTGAAATGTTGACAAAACGGACATGTCTGTTTTGTCTGCTTTGCAAAAGTGGACAAAATGGCCATAAAAACCAGTCCAGAAATCGAAAAGAGTGAAGGCAAACATGCACAAAAAGACACTGACACTCCCCCAGTATTTACTAGATTTAATTGTCAACTCAGACTCTAAACTTGACTGGGCCATTCAGTTCGACTTGGTCTCTCAAATTCTCAATTAGTGTGTACTTGGTAACTCAGTCTCATGACTCCCTCAGCCACTAGAATACTACAATGTTACAAATGACACGTTTGATGTATTCAAACATCCAGGATACCTGTTTTATTTTTCCATAGTCTGGTGAATGGTCAAAGAGGTGAATGGTCAAAGAGGTGTTGTATGGGCATGGGTAGAGGATCCACTATCTCCTTATCTAGAAGTAGTGTAATAGTGCAATTAAACATCTACTCTTCATATGGATTGCCTCAAGAGCTCAAGGGTCTGTTTTGAGCCATATCTCAAAACAGCAACACCGACCAATAAGAACATATATTCTTGATTATACCAAATAATAAATTCCTATCTTTACGGATGCTTAATTTATTCTTTAATTGCAATGTAATTGATATTTTATTTACCTACTTTATGTATCATATTTCCCAGGACATCATCATGGATGATGAAACACTCTTATCAATTTTCTTGACCAATCAACAAAAAATTGAAGAACTATTCATTTCTCCTGGGAAATTATCCGCAAATAAGCATACACATGATGAAAGAAAGCTTTCTGAACCAATTCAGTCAGAACCCATAGTAACCAATCATGCATACAATCATTCAGCAAATTGTATCTCAGTGTTGCAAAATCAAGACAAAAATGTTGATGAATCATCTATTGTCATCCAGAATTCTATAATAATTGATCATTCAATAAAACTAAATGAAGATACTGTATATGATAATGGTTTAAATGGAAAGGTAATTGAAAATAATTTTTTGGGACAATTTCATCATATTCCTGGTCTTGGGAATAATGTAAAACCAAATTCCTCAAGAAAATCCCTTAATTCACATACAGATCAATTGAAAATTAATTCAAAATGTGAGTCAAATGGTGAAACACAGCTATTTAAGTTAAATGGCTGTAACCAGGTTGAGGTCAGTGTTAATGTGTCTGATGATAAAAATATGGATGAAGCATTTCGTAAAAAAGCTAAATCTTCCTCAACTCTTCATGATAGAAATTGTGATCAGATTCATCCCTCTCCAAAGCGTAAACGCCATAACTCATCATCATCGATATTGCACACTCATGATAGATTTTCGATGATTGGATCAGCTGGAAGCTTATTTAAAGCTATTGGTGGTGTGATGGATAACGAGGCAGTCAAAGTAGACCTTTCTGAGAAAAAATCAAATGATCCAATTGTTTCATCATCTAATGATTCAAAACAGAAGAAAACTAAAATACTGAATTCTCCTCTCAAGAATAATAAGACTTATTCATTGCAAAAATCTTTGCAATCAAATTTGCAAAAATCTTTGTTGTGTAATAACAGCTTAGAACCATATGTAGCATGTTGGGCTCATTGCCCTGCAATGTCGTCTCAGAAGCCACAAGCCTATTGTGTTCCAAAACTTCAGTTCATGGATCACCTAATGGAGTTCCATGGTATGGAAAAGCCTATCAACTTGGTTAATCAGCAGATTGTAAGTATTTGTAGTAATTGCGAAACTGTAGTTAAATATGATTATGGGTGTAAATCAGATCATATTACTCAGAGGTGCTCTAATAAATGGCACCAACAGTTCTATTTATATATGGAAAATACTAAAGACAACTTTGCTGTAAAACGGTTTAATGCTCCTGCTGTTAAATCCCCAGGATTAGCAAATATTTTGAAATCAGTTGCATTCCATCCTCATCTCGATACTCTTACTTGGAAAAATGTAAAGAATGAATATTTTTGCTATCATTTTTGTAGCTTTTGCAATGAATTTGTGGAAGACAATAGAAACATTGTAAGCTCGCATACTTCTGCCACACTTCACAGAATAAATTTCAGGAAATCAGGTTATACCTTATAAGTAGGTATCATAAAAATTTCAGTTCATTATACTAATTATGATTGAATATTTCATTTTCGATTTGAATTGAATATTATTGATGTGGTATTTTTTGATGTGAGCCTTTCTTCCCATTGTCCTCTGAAGTAATGAAAGTGCTGAAGTATTGTAGCCCATAATGAAATCTTCCCTGCTTCTTCATTGATCCTTTCTTAATAAATATTATTAATAACTTCTTCAAGAATTTAAGCCACCATTGAAATTTGTGAGGACGTTCTTTCATCAATGCTTGAATTCAATGTATCAATTTGAAGTCTCGATACACTTATACAGTACTTAATTTTTTTGTTATTCATTCATTTTTTGTGTACATGTGTTTTTGAATTAAAATATATTGCTGTATTAAAAAGAACATAATTAAGTAATTAGTTTTACTATAATAATTATTATACAATTTAAGAATTTATTATAGACCATGTATCAGAAAATAAACATCCAAACATGGTCAAAAGTAAACAGCACTTAACAAACCATTCTTCATTGCCTGTGCACGAATATCCAATCCCCATAGCATTTGCAAGGATACCTCTTTTCTCTCTTTGTCATATACTATATACCCCTGTGGGCTGTAACCATAAATTCTCTAACTTAATCTCTAACCTATGGCCAGAAACGTCTCTCAACGTGCAATTTAGAAGAACAACTCTTTACTTTATTTTTCTGCAGGGGTAACTGCCCTGGCCAGTGCGAGAATAACAAAAAGTCAAATGATATAGGTAGCATCTAAGAGTCTTGCAATGACATCGTATTTTATTCTTCAATCAAACGATTTTGATATTGTACTTGACTTTTTATTTCCCTTGTATAAATGAAAATATATAAGCAATTTTTACAATTGAGGTACAAGTAGTTCTGGAAATTCTTTTAGGTATGACATTGGCATGGTGAGATGAGCTGAGGTAATGTATAAGACTTCCAACATAATACAAAGTCATCCATATCACGAGGAGTATAGCTCCAGTTGCAACGGTGATGATAATGTAAATCGTCCATCTAACATCGGATCAAACCCTGGAACCAAAAAAAAGAAATATCATCATCCTTTTCTTGCAGATCCTGGTGTTTGGTATTCTCGAAAGAAACGATCAAACATGGACATGTATCGCAATTTAGACAACAATGAGCATCGTGGCTCCATTGATGGAGTGGCTAAAAATAAACGACATTTAAGAAACACATTGCCAAAAAGTGATGGTCGGTCTAATTTGGAGATGGGCAGATACAACAATTCATCCACAATTAATGAAGATTCGAACATAACCGACCTATGGAAAGTTGCTGTATCTAATATAATTAGTACACCTGATGTTGAAAAAGCAATTTCTTCTGTGGTGCTTGGTGATGCTCAGGATGGATTAATAAAGCAAATTGTGAAAGAACAAGTAACTAAAGCTGTTTCTAAGAATCCTCATATTATGAATAAGCATTTTTCAGCAGATGGTTACAGTACATTTCAGTCTAGATGCTCAGACATACCAGCGAAATGTACCATGTTTGCTCAAAATATGTCACCAGGACCTGAAACAGATCATCAGGAAGATCTTACACTACTTGGGTCCTATTTAAAAGAATTGTTCAAAGTTAATAATATAGATTATGGACCTGATCATAATAATCAAAAGACTGAACAGTTATTAATTGATTATCAATCAAAATTTTTATTACGAAAGGAGATTGACAGAGTATTACCATTTCCTGTTGAAAAAGTGGGTGTTCAGAATGATGCTTATTGTTCACCATGTAAATTAGACTTCAAGTCTGCTGTGGAACTTAAATACCATACACAATCAGATTATATACATCTTATAATAACAGGAAAATGGTGGGGAACCAATCCCATACCACCCAAGCATTTACCACTGTTACAGAAAGTAAGACAGCCCAAATATTTTGTATGGTGTATCATTTGTCTCGAAAAGCACAGAATGGGTTGTAATGAATCATTGTTTACTCACCTCAAAAGTACTCATCACCAATTCAACCTTTGTTGCTGGAAAGAATGCTATGATACCTGGCCAGCCTTTGACTGGTGTATGTGGAAAGACGTGGAACCCATAGAACATTTACTTCCTAGAGCCTCTGTGAATGGCTTTGATTGGCCACAGCATGTACAAAAAATGTGCATACCAATTAATATTGATCTCTCATGAAGTTTTAACGTTTTAATAATCTATCTTTACAACTTTAAAAATTTATATTCAAAGTGAATAGACCCCCTGGATTGTGCAACCCTCATTTTTTGCACCAACTTTTGAGAAATCCCGTGTTCATTGATGAAATTTGCCCTCCTTTTACTCTTTTAGGGCCATGGATTTTATTTTGAAATTATATACCTTGCTAGAATTGTCTTGGCCCTTTGGTGAATGAATATAAATAAAAACTTTTCCAATAAGTCCTATTTAATTTCGGGGGATGGGGTTTCTAAGGAGGCTCTACCCTGGGTGTCACATTAACTTATTAAAAATCATTAATAGATTAATTATTCAATTATATAGTATATAGTATACTAGTCTTATACAATGTTGTAAAATTTGAATGCAATTTGTGTTTTCTCTTGAATTTGCGTTTTTCTCTTGATTAATAATAATAATAATAATAATCTAATAATAATAATAAACTATAATAAACTATGATAGCTTACTTACTTGCTTGATGGAAAGATATAATATACTTATTAAATACCCATGTAAAATGTAAATTTATATTTTTATAGCTGTTTTGCTGAACTGCATTTTTGGGCAAGGTATACTTACACTTGACCTGATAGTTATACAGTAAAAAATAATTTAGTAAAAAAGGGGGTGCACTGTCCCAATTGTCCTAAACTCAAGAAAAAATGGGGGGGGGCCATGGATTAAGTGTAAGACACGAGGGGTACTAAGTGATTTTTTGCCCAATTTTGAAATACCACCCACCACCCCTTCAGATAATCCCATGAACTAAGTGATATTTGGTACCATTTGTAGTGAACCATCCCAAAATTAGCATAAAAACCTATCCAAGCGGCAGATTGTCTGTCCGGGTCCCCTGTACTAACTGGTTAACTGATATTTGTCACTATTTGAAGGTACCCACCCCTAAATGAGGATAAAACGCTGCAGATTGTCCCATGTACTAACTGAAATTTGTCATGTTTTGTAGGGACCCACCCCAAAATGAGCAGTTTGTCCTGTGTACTAACTGAAATTTAATACAATTTGTGGGGACCCACCCCAAAATTATGACGTCATCTGGCAAAAAAGTGCCCAAATATGGAAAAATATGCCATTTGGACTAAGTGATTATGATTTTCCTATAAGGTGACCACCTCAGTTAGTACAGTGGACTAAGTGATTTTGCCAAGGGCCAAACACCATCCACCCAGCCTCGTGTCTTGCACTAAGTCCCCGACCCCCCCCCTTGGGGGCAAAAGTGGCAGAGACAATTAATGGGAATCAAATGGTTGTGTTTAGTGTGGCAATCTAGCATTTTTGCCTCGAAACTTATGTGAAAGAACATGTCAGTTTCAATGTGGCAATTGCTGCAATGTTACTTGCTTCATGTATATTCACTGCAATATTTCTGTTTTAAAGCAAAAGTTGCAGTGTAGTTAATGCTTTAATGACAGCAGTTGCTGCATTGCAACTGTCACTACCTTTTTCCTATCATAGCTTCATACTTTCATAGGTTTTGAGAACACTCAACCAATGCACAAACACAACCAAATGTACTTAAAAAGTTTTAAGCATAGTAGTATGGATGAATGGATACAAATTTCAGGCAGAAATGGTCAAAAATCTAAAAATTCATTTGAAAGATAAAAAAAATTGGATCAATTTGAAAATTACTAAATTACTGTTTTTTTGCACTTTTTGTTTGTTCCAAAAATGTCACAATTGTTTCAAAAGAGGGGGGTGTTGGCAACCCCCTCACTTTTGGTTGATATAAAAATTGCCAATAGGGGTTAAATTTTGGAGGAGTGACGGGGTTTGAATTAAGTGCAAGTTAAGGGAAACTTTATTTCAAATGAGCCAATGGTTCCAATTTTGTACTTGAGTTTCACACCTTTGAAATGGTACCACATATTTGTTTCTGATTTGTTGCATAATTTTCAAATAGTACCTTATTGTGTTTCTAATTTTTCACACACGTTTTTGAAATGGTTACACATTTGCTTTCAATTATTCACATCTTTCTGAAATGGTACCTTTTTTGTTTGTAATTTTTAGCATTTTTCCCAAATAGTACCATTCTTTGTTTCTGATTTTTGCATCATTTTCAAATGGTACCTATTTTGCTATAGCAAAACAATTTTATCACACCCCTTTTTGAAGTTTTGAAATGGTGCCAATTTTGTGTGATTTTTTGTACATTTCTAAAATGGTAGGTACCATTTTTATCTCTGTTTTTCACATATTTCTTGAATGGTACAATTTTTTATCCTGATTTTTTTCATCATTTTCAAATATAATAAAAAATTTCCAATGGAGTGTTACTCAAAAACCTTTAAAAAAGTAAATTGGGACGGGGACAATTGGGACAGTGACTACCCCCCCCCCCTTTCAGTGCAGTTATTCATACCTAATAAATGTTTGATGCAAAAATATTTGAGAACAGTCATGACTTCATCATCATATATATGTAATGAAGACAGATTCCTATATGAATGTGAAGAAGTTCCTTTCGATGAAATACCTCCTGAACCAGGTCGAGAAATCCAGGATTCTGGTTTTGGTGATCTGATCATTCATGTCGAAAAAGAATTTGATAACAGCCATAAAACTGATGATATAGCTGTAAAATTCTATCATGGTGCTTTGAGTCCATTAAAGCGTACAGTTCATCAAGATGGGGACCATATTTTTCAAAGGTCAATTTCATATCAGGAACAAAACTGTCCAGAACCAAAAATCGATATACCTCAAAAACAGAGATATTTTATGAACTCTCAACATTCTCCTTTGACCAAACAGGAAACAAGGGATAACTTGGGGACAAATTGTTTGGAAATGAAAAATTTTGGTAAAAGATCTTGTTATCCAGAGGAACCCTACCATCATAAAACTGAATTGAGTCTCTCAGATAGTAATGATTATTCAATAAAACACAAACTGGCCAATCCTACTCAAAAATTTTCAAGGAAAAATATAAGAGAACAAGGTAGTAATCATTATGATAACGGTCATAAAACAAAATATACTGCTCAAGAACTAAGAGATCTTCATAGCTGTGAGCAACAATCTGTTTGGCCAAAAAATGTGAAACTCACTGCACAACAGATAAGAGACCAGAAAGTTCATAATAAGCAGCCTAGTATAGACCATGGAAATAGCAGGATTTTCACGACAGAAAATGTAAGGAACATTGCTTGTATGCAAAGAAATCAAAAATATACTGCACAAAAACTGAGAAATAGTAATGTTGAATCTTTTGGGCATAATAAAGAATTCAAGTTTGCTAACTCTTGTAAAATGAGGAATGCTAATACTGCTTACCCTCCACCTGAACATTCAACTTCAGTCAATTTGGGTTCAAATCATATTTCAACTTTGAATGGAGCTGCAAAATGTATTTCTGAAAGACTTGGACCATTGGTGAAAAGAAACGAAAGTTTAATGAAAAAACCAACAACAAACTTCATTGAAAGGAATAAAGCCTCAGCTTCAGCCTCAAAAAATAAAAGAGTTGTTCCAGGACCTTGTTCGAAAAGAAGTTTTGCAAGTACTGCCTCAAATGTATCTGCGAAATCTAAGTCTGAGATTAAAACAATTTCTATCCATAATCCCATATCAAAAGCAAAACAAGCAACAATTCCACGAAAAAGCAACCTCTCAAAAAACATAGCACTTATCAATAAAAGGAATGTTTTCTCCAATGAGCCTAGTCCAACCTGCTCCTCAAAATCATCTAGCAGCAATCCAATAACTGATTTCATTCAAGAAATTTTGTCTGAGCCAGACGTTAAAGAAATTATATCTTCAATTGCCCATCAAACAGTATCAAAGCCTTCAGAATCAAGTGATCCTATGATTATCAATCCTCATAAATCTTCATTGGGTGAAGATGCAAGAAAATTCTTGACCAGGCCAATATGCTCATTAATACGAACATAAGTGGTGTAGATGCTGATGATTTCCAAACAGCTCGAAAAATACCTGCAATAAAAAGAAAGCATGTTAAATTGAGTTTATACTGTAAAGAATGTAAATTAGAATTTCCTTCAACAATGCTAAGAGATCTTCATTGTAAAACTGAGATGCATTGTTTTGTTAATGGGGATTGGTGGAAATTCAATCCTAAACCTCCAGCAACAATTCCTAAAAACAAATATCCTCTGAGCATTTTCTGTATTTTGTGTTGGGACATTGTCAGGCTACAGTCTTCTGCAGTATTTGAAAAGCATATGACTGGCAAGAGACACAAAGTCAACTATAAAAAGTTCAGGGAAATATTTGACAAGGCACCTTTGTATGAATGGTGCATGTGGGAAGAACTTTCTATGAATTTCCGAAATAATTTTGTTCCAGTACCATCACAGCTTCGAAATACAATGTATCCAGAATATTTCTATGATCAACGAGTTATCAGAAAATGAGTGAATAATTACCTAATACTTATGTTTGTATTTTTGTTAATATGATATTGGATCCGAAAATGTTGTTCTCCCATACCTTTGTATACTTTGCATCGTTATTATCAAACTTCAAAGCATTCATTTTTAATAAAGATTGTAATTCATGAAGTGTAGAATAGGCTAATAGGGAATTCTTTGTCAATTTTATCAGAAATAGGATGAGTAGAGTTGTTGAGAACATCTTCAATTGTAGTTAAAATAAAAATGTGTTCTCGTGATATTTCAATGAATGTATCATTCATCATATTCATACATTCTCAAATTTGATAGTAGTGTTTTTTATTAAAAACTTTACAACGCTACTTTATACAATCAAATTTGATAATGTATGAATGTGATGAATGATATATTCATTGAAGTATGACAAGAACTCGACGTTTAAATTTTTACAATTGAAGATGCTCGTAACCACTCTACTTGTCCTATTTCTGATTAAAAAGTAATTCATGTCAAAGTTGTTACATAAGTACTGAATATGAATAACTACTGGCTTACTTGGGGGTCAAATGAATAATAATTTAATAAGCCTTTGAAGCTATGAAACTCTGAGAAAGAGAACAGTCATAGTGACTGATTTTCAATGTACCCATAATGATTAAATCCAATTTCGTAATATTATCCATTCATGAAAATCATCAATGAAAAGTATCTTTGTAAGTTTGTAAAATCTTACATTGACATTCGGGGTGTGGAATGAAGTAATGTAATTATGAAATTGTATATAATGATTGGAGATAAATAAAACTTTTCTTCTTATTAATAGCTTTTCTTTTTTTCTTATTTAAACTAGGGGTATTCCAGTTAGTGTTTTGAAGCAAGTAACAATACCATTTCTCCAATTTTTGGCAAAATATTCAAAATCATTTATTCTATTATTTATCATTTGTTTGCTGTCAAAAATTCTCTTGGCTGAAAAAATAATTACGTAAGTAGTCAACAGTTTGTATTTGGGAAAAATCACTCCACAGTACATACTGTAAGTTATATTGTAAACTTGTAGCAATGATACTACAGGAAATTCACGTCCAAACTCATACTATTGGCCTATTCAACGTCCTTAATAACAAAGTTTTCGATAAATTAAGTAATTACTATTTATCATGAGATTTCGTTATGAAAACTCAATAGCTATAGAATGAGAGGCAAATGCTCAAATGCCTCTATCTTTTATGGTCCCAGCACTTATGTGTAAAAGCTTTGCTTAAAAGAAGCGCTTTATAATTGTCACTGTTTATTTATTATTTTTAAATTGCCACGTCTTATTGATGGAAGAATTAATAAAGTGGCAACATTTGACATCGATACATCTGACTCTGGAAAAAGTATAATGTTAGGCATATCATTATTCGTTATAATACTTTCATCGTTTCATAACTTCATAACCTGTATAACCTGTTTCACTCTCTTCAAGGATAATGGCCAGACAGTCAGCATTTGATTTTGGAATGAGGGTGATTAGATTTATTCACCAGAACTACAAAGACATTCCTCTTACAAGCATTGGTATCTGCTTAACTTCATATCTTGCTTCCACTCGATTATTAACCTTTGCAACAGTTTCCGGTGAAAGCATGACTCCTACTATCAGCTCAAGATCTCTAGCTTTAGTTGATCTCATCACACCAGTAACAAAATTAAAACAAAGCGATATAGTTCTTTGCCATGATCCAGAACAACCCGGACAATACATAGTGAATCGAGTTGGTGGGCTAGCTGGCCAGTTTGTTGAAATCAGTGATGAGTACCCTGGAAAATATGTAGAGAAGAAAGCTTATGATGGTAAATTATCTGTTCCAACTGGTTATTGTTGGCTCGAGGGTGACAACAAAGCCAATTCACAGGACTCACGGGAATTTGGCCCAGTACCTTTAGGATTGGTTATTGGACGAGTGTTATTGAACACGTAATGGAGTTGGAAGTTAATGGAACACGTTTTTTCTCAATGCTTATTCATTCATTAATAAGTGAATAGTTTCTGGAAACTGTTGTGGTGTATATAGGAGAAGGGCATTTACATTTTATGACAGTACCACCCAGAGAGAGTGAGAGAGAGAGAGAGCTATAATCGTACTTTAGTTCCACAGCTGTGAGGTTTCAAGATCAGAGAGAAGTCTCTGGGGTCCTGGGCGAGGATGGGCATGGGAGTTATGAGGGCTACCATAAAGAGGAATACAACATTTTATCTCATGGCATCTGACCTCAGGAAAAATTCAAGTCTATTTAACTATTTAAATCTATACATCTCCTCATTAAGCCCTTATCGTTACCGTAATCTTAACCATTTCATCAACCCCGACCCTAACCTTACTGTAATATCACAAGGTCCTGAGTTGAAAATATGTTGTGAGATGAATATTATAGCATCACGATAAATTGATGATGTATGCTGGCTAACCTGATCCTCTTCAACCTGATATAGTAGAACTACTTCACTCATCAGCATCGTTTCACCACATTCAACTGATGGTAGGATGGTGATGCCCATTGCCCATGTGTTGTAGGTGGTGTTGAAGGTGAGTATGTGGAGTTGTGCATCAGTTTACATGGGAAGTCGGGTTGATCCTATTTTTGTGTTAAACCATGCATTTTGTGATTGAACACTATTTTGCACTACCTTGAACATGTATCACTCGTGTAGTTTTCATCAGTTCATGTTTTGCTCTGATTATGTTGCTCGAGATTTCCTCTATTGTTAAAACGAATTTCAGGGCAATTGGTCGATTTTTTTTAACCCAAGGCTTCGAAAAATTGAAATGCAAAATGCTTGAAATTACGTTTATGACAAAATTTTTACTGAGCTCAGAGCTCAGTTCAGTGCTACGATAATGATATTTTCATGGTTTCTACTTGTCTGGTTTAAATAATGGATCAAATTGTGATGAACGTGAGGTTTTGTTGAAATTAGGTGATTTCGATTAATTGGTGTCTACACGAGATTTTCGACTTGATTACGTTTAAATAAGTTCAAATTTGACTAATGCACATAAAATGAGATCCATTTGTTATATTTCAGCATACAAGTTCACATGGACGGTTTGTAGAGATTGAGACAATATGCTAATATGCTTATATGATACATAATAAATAAATAAATATTGACAATTATAAAGCACTTCTTTTAAGCAAGCTTTTACACAGAAGTGCTAGAAACAACTCGGTCAGAAATAATTTAATTAAAAGTTTAACTTTCCTAAAATACAAAAAGTGGTTATGAAAGACAAATATCTACTTATCTAACACAAAAGTCAAAAACAAACGATTAGAATGATAATAAGTTAATAAAAAGCATAAAAAGTAATAAGCAACAGTAGGTCCCCATGAAGATTTTTAAAAGAGTAAGATAATTTAAGTTAATACTACTAAATTAGACTTTCCTTAATTATCAAGCAGCACACGTACTTACAATGTAAGCTGAAATATCATGTTGCTAGTTGGAGTAGAGAGGTTAGTTCATCCATAACATTCCCCATCTTAGTCTCCACCCAGGGTCTTTTTCCACCAAGGCTGGATCCGAAACAACGAAACTAAACGAGCAACTAAACGAAGTTTCGCACATCAAAATGCTGAGCAACAAAAGGGTGCACTAGGAGACTTCCTAGCCTCACGGTAGACTTGCTCAGGAGGCTACCACACCAACATTCTGACTGGCCTAGTCAGAATCAGAGTCATTGCATAATGACCCCATCTCCTCACTCACTTCTTCTAGGGGACTGCCATGGCTGCTGCCGTCATCCTCTGTACCGGGTGACAGTTCCACTGGGCTCTTCTCTGACTCCTGGTATTTCTTTCCTCTTGTTTCACCTATGTTTAACCGCTTTGGGGCAGCCCTCCTCCGATAAGACCTTCGAGGTTCCACTGTCTCTTGGTTTTTCTCGGTTGCTGTCCGGTCAAGGGTGTTCAGAGATTCTACCCCAAGATTCCCCTTTGATGGTGTCTTCACTTGGCCTGCCTGGGTCTCTTGACCCTCCAGGCCGATCTGATCCACTTCTTCATCACTTGAGTCTGAAGAGGTTCTGGTCGGACTGGCGTCCTTCAGATCGTTGTAGTGACGAATTTTTTCTCTTCCCTTCCAGCCGACCGGCTTGAGTCTATAAGTCCAGCCCCCTTTGAGCACCTCGGTAACCTCCATCTTCCCCGAGTACTTGAACGCCATCTTCTTCCCCCTCTTGAGTATTTCATTACTGTCCAACTTCATTCTCACTAGGTCCCCTACCTTATAGGGGTGTCCCCGTGTCTTTTGCTTTGCTATCCTAGCAAGCTGCGCACTTTGGGTTTGTTGGCGTGCTTCCCTGATGTCCGCCATCAGTCTTTTCTCCTTCTCTTCTAGTACTTGTTGGATGTACGTAGGAGACTTGTCCATCGTGTTCCCCTTTTCCGGGTCTCTCAGCCATACTGCAGCCGGATCCCTCACCATCTGTCCGGTCAACAGTGCCAGTGGGGCAATCCCCGTGGTGCTGTTCTCTGAACTATTGTGTGCAAATGCTACCCTTGCCATTGCCTCTGGCCACTGTTCAATGTTGTTCTCGCAAACACATCTCACTTGGGCTAGCAACTGATTCTGGCGCTCAACCAAACCCTGACTTTCGGGATGTTTTGGAGCTCCTAACTTGTGCTTGACCCCAACTACCTTACATATCCCTTCAAACAACTCACTGGTGAAATGGGTCCCCTGGTCTGAGTTCATTGTCTCCGGGACACCCAAGATGCAAATCCACTGCTCCACCGTCCCTCGGACAGCTTCTTTAGCACTCCTGTCACCAGTGTTACACAAATAGCTAAATAGGTGCCCACGAGTAAAGCAGCACACGTACTTACAATGTAAGCTGAAATATCATGTTGCTAGTTGGAGTAGAGAGGTTAGTTCATCCATAACCCCATATTTCTGTTCTGCAGCTGACAACGTATGGTGGAAGAAAGCCACTGGTTCTATGTTTTGGCCTGTTCCCTGTGCCAGTACTCCCCCTGCTCCCACTTCACTGCAGTCTGTGATCAGGGTGAATTCCTTGTCTGGATCAGGAATTTTTAGTGCTGTGGCATCAGCCACCAGCCTTTTCAGCTTGTTGAATGATTGGTTCATCTCTACTGTCCATTTGATTTTGCTATGAGGTTTACCCTGAATAGCACTGTGAAGGGGTTTCATGACTTCAGCCACTCCCGGGAGCCATCTCTGCACAAACGAAAAAGCTCCTATCACTCTCCTCAGTTCTCTGACTGTTGTTGGAGTAGGCAGGGATCTCAAATCCTGGACTCGCTGGCCACTGATACTCACCATGCCTTCCTTTATAACGCTTCCCAGGTACTGCACCTCTTGTACTCCAAAACGACACTTCTTGATACTGAGAGCCAGGCCAGCCACCTTGACTCTACCCAACACACTCTTTAATCGCTCCATATGTTCCTCCCATGTGGCACCCCAAATCAATATATCATCTAGGTAGCACAGGGCTTCTGTGAAGTTGCTCTCACCCAGTATGACTGCCATCATCCTTTGGAAAGAGTAGCCTGCTCCCTTCAATCCAAAAGGGGTTCTTAATGTAAGCTGAAATATCATGTTGCTAGTTGGAGTAGAGAGGTTAGTTCATCCATAACAATGTCATAATCAGATGCACCAAATAAGAAAGTTTTTAATAGTGACTTGAAGGAATCAACATCACTTGCTGACACTACATGATTAGGAAGTCTATTCATCAATTTAGGGCCTACAATACTGAAGCTTCTGTTTACATAAAGTGAATTACACTGAGGAACAATAAGTTTAACTGAATGTCCATGATGAGAATAAATAAATAAATCTTGAAGATATTGAGGTGCCTGACCAACAATAGACTTGTAAGATAAAAGTGCTAATTTAAAAATAACCCTTTTCTTAACAGTAAGCCAGTGCAAGTCATTCAAATCATTTTGCAAGTGATCATGTTTATATTTGCCCATTACAGTTTTTGCACATACATTCATCAATTTTGTTAATTAATTCCAAGTTAGATTGTTAGAATAACAAGGTTTCGTGCTGAAGCTGAGCAAGGGTGAGTTGCATTGGTGCAAACTAGGCGATAGCAAATTACTTGGATTCGACCTGCTTGAGAAAGAGTTACGAGGTTTGAACTGTGTTTGGGCAAGTCACATCATGTAACTTGCCCAAGGCCAAACACAGTTCAAACCTCGTAACTTGTCCTCAAGCAGTTCGAACCCGAGTAATTTGCCTCCACCCAGTTTGCACCAATGTAACTAACCTTTGCAATTTTAACCCATGTAACTTGCATATAGTTTAAAACTTTAAAATTGTATCATTGAAAGTTACTAAGCTACATGCATTCAAAATTTCTGTAAATGTTAGTAAAATTTTGACACCAAATCCGTTGGATGGTTGATCAAGTAAACAATTAACCCCCACAGGGTTGGATGTGACAACAAGAAATTGTTAATTGAAATGAGATAAATGGACTAACCACATTCAGACCTATGGGGGTCGCTTGACCAGCTGCCCAGCATTTTTTGTGGCTATTCTGATATTTATTAATTGTAAAATGTAAAATTATTATTAGCCAATTTTGAGGTTAGTTGTTGGCGTGGATCAATTTGTAATATTGCACTCACATTGGCTAATACTCTAAAAGCATGGCAAATGGTCATGATACTAATAAAATTATTGCACTCGGCTTCACCTCGTGCATTAATTTGGTATTGTTGCACTTGGCATGCTCCTCTTGCGACAATACGAATAATTGCACTCGGCAGACAATGATTTTAATCTTTTGAAATTAATGTTCAGATTATTCTAATTCTATCATTTTATCCATTATCACACAATCACAGCATATTTGCTATTGTGAAATTGACTCGACTGTCGGATCATTATACTCAATTATACCTATACTCTAACGTTTTCTGCCGTTATGCTCAGTTATTTTCAGTCCGTTATGCTCCTGAACTTCTTGAACTTGATGTTGGAAAGTTACTGGTCGATGTGCTGGGATTCCAGAACCTCCTTGACAGAAAATCTCGGACGGAAGCTGGAGATCATGAGATTGGGCAGCAGTCTCTCCACTCTCGAACATGGAATCCTCAACGACGACAGAAACTGTGCATGGTACAGCGTTTTAAAATTACGGCGTTTAATTAGACTGAGAGTGAGTTCGAGGAAATGTTGACAGTTGCAACAGGTGCAAGCTGACGTTGGGTCGTTGGGAATTAGTGAATACAGGAACATATTTGGTGGTATCAGTGTCAAATAGGAATATCTGAATATAGGAATATAACCTACTCCGATCAGGCCAGTGCTGATTTTAATTGCCAAATGCCACGTCATCTGTTTATCAAGCTATAATAAAGTATAAAAGTATAATGATTTGAACTTTTTCGTTGTGATGTCTGTACGGTGAATATGTTTATTTAATTTCCTGTTTCGTTATTATAATGTGACAAAGTTTGTTTCCATTATCCAGCTAGAGTTATCCATATGAATATGATTTAACGATCGTAGTACGAATCAGGAAAGAGAAAATGCGCAAAATTATACTGTGCGCGTTCTCTCTTTCTGCAAACGCGAAATGGCGAAAAAATCTTTCGGGTGTTCATTTTGACGGCCAATTTTGAATATGATCGCCTAGTTTCGCCTTGTCAAACCAAAAATAAAATTAAAGATAAAGCCTTGAATTCTAATATGCCGAAGGTTTCAAGATGGACATTTGAATACTTTTTGAGTTATGGCCCTATGAAAAAGCCTTATTTTCGCGCATTTTCATCGAGAGATAACTCGGCTTTGGAATGGACTTAGGAGACGAGAGAAAAAACATCGAATAGGGCTATCTTTCCTCTAAACAATGCAAAAAACCCCATTGCTGTGAGTTTTTAGGAATTTCTTCGAGGTGCCTTCAAACACGGTACACTGTACGTACGTCGTAAAATTGTCCGCGCGCCGCGGAAATAATTTGTTCGCTTTGTCGTAAAATGCAGCCACTGTGCGCTCACTTTGGACATTTGCATTGGACGTCACTTTTTCTCGCTTGATAGCCATCCAGTCTGCAGTCTGCAGTTGTCTGACCCCTTCGGCGGGCGCGGCGCGCGCGTCCGTCAGACGTTGGTCAGACAACGTTTTGTCTGACGTTGACAGATCCTCTGTCCCTCTCGAGAATCAGCGCCGCGTCAGCGGGTCATACATCGTACGAAAAACAACGTCTGACAAGTCTGCAGTCAGAAGGAATTTAGAAATTGACGGGACGGGCAACGACCGTCGAGGGATAATAATCAATAATGGTATCTAGTCAGCTCGTGATCAAAAGATCCCGAGTTTGTTTTTTTCGCAGCTGCCGCATGTACGTGTACGCGCCGCGCGCTTCCCTACGGGAGCCCATACACAGGGGTATACGTGTTTCAGTTTAGCAAGGATCGAACGGGAATATTAATGTCCGTGAAATTTTAGGTCCGTGAAACTATTACTTAAGTCTGCGATAAGTTTCCCCTAACCAGGGGCGTCGCGAAACCAGGGTCCGTGCGCGTAACCAGGGTCCTGGTTAGGGCAAGCGATAAGTATGGTACGTCTCCCATGTAAACGGGATCGGGAGCCTTCATTATCTATGACAATGACGTCACTCAGAAAAATATAATTAAGCGCACCTAGCGCTTTAAGCATTAGGTTTAGGGTTCTGATTAGGGTCAGGATTTGTTAGGTTCAGGGTTAGGATTAAGGTTAGGGTTTTGGTTAGGGCAATGGTTAGGTTTAGGATACAGAAAAATTGACGTTTAGATCTGTGACGTCACTCAGAGCCGTTTATATGGGAGAGATGCCCGATAAGGTATTTTAAATCCTGGCGCGCGAGGAAACGTCTGGCAAAGATTTAGCTGATCGAGTTGATTCACTTTCAGTATTGATTTAAATTGAATGAAAACATGGGGTGTAGGTATAATTATAAATAAATCAGTATTATAACATAGCCTGTCATTCAGCTACAGCTATAAAATAAAAATTACAATTGATAAATCCTAATTATCAAGTTCAACGCTAAAGCCTATGTAATTATCGTATACAATAATACTACTTGTATAAAATAAGCTTTAAAACCGGAACGCTCATACTTGATGGCAATTAATATCCGAGGGCGGCGGGTCCTAGGATATCAAATATGATTAGGGGCTATCCATAAAGGACGTCCGCAAAGAGGGGGGAGTCTGGCCAATGCGGACGTAGGGGGGAGGGGGGTGTTTAGCCAAATGCAGACGTCCGCAATTCATGGAAATTTTGGGCGATTTGACGGCTAGTTCACTAGAAAATCATGACATTTTGGGGCCAAAAATGATGACCCAAAAAGATTTTGAAGAAAAATGCGGACGTCCGGGGGGGGGGGAGGGAGGGGTTTCTGGATTGCAGACGTTTGCGGACAAGGGGGAGGGAGGGGTCTGAAATGGCCGCAATTTTGCGGACGTCCTTTATGGATGGCCCCTTATCATTAAATCACGAGCTGTTACCGAGAGAATTAAAATTAATCATGAAATAATAAACTAGCTCCCGCTAGTATATTATTTCATGCCATAAAGTATGAGTGATGTTTTAAAGATTATAAAAATCCACTTGAAAGTTTGTTTCACAGGCGTTATAATTATACTGTGGCTGCAGAATTGAGAATATCCGGAGTCGAGTATCTCAGTATCATGCGATATGCTTTTCGACCAAAATGAAAAAGCCCGGTATTTGGTCCGGTAAACCGGATTTTCAGAGATCCGGTCCGGTTCAAAAAGAGTCGATCTGGTCGGTTCCAAATGTCGCCGGCTGTCAAGTTTTAATTTCATCAATAACGTAATCACGCCTTCCCGTACTTTTTTTGACTAGTAAAATATGGCTTGGGGGCTATTGTATGCCTGTGGACAATTTATACGGAGTAACTATTCGATTTTATTCAATCAGAGTCGGGGAACAGCTTTATAACAATAGAAAGATTAGTTGCAATGGTTGCTAGGCAACACTTAAAACTAACAAATCCACGAAATTTAAATTTGTAGAAACTCGAGGGTAAAATCCTCGTCCCACAAAAAGTTCTATCATATCATTATATACACTTGTCATCCACAGGAATGTCAGAAATAATAAATAAGGAAATGTCTTCAGTCTATCTCCTGTTCAGCAGTGTGTATCTGTTGTAGGATCTGTTTCAGGGAATCCAGACCGGCGTGATTCGAAGCAGGGACATAACACGGACTGGCGTGATGTGTGGCTATGTCGTCATGTGTACCGATGCGAAGAACGTCACTTGTGTTCTGGAGAGTTGAGGAGATGAGGTGGAAGAGATGGGCACCATCACTAGCATCCACTGTCGATACATCTTCTAATTCACACACCTGCGGTAGTGTACTGTGAGTCATTCGAAGGGGTGAGATATGAGAGGGGGTGAGATGTTCGAGGGTGAGTCATTAGAGGGTGAGATATGAGAGGGGGTGAGACATAAGAGGGGGTGAGATGTATAAGAGATTCGAGGGGTGAAATATCTTAGAGAAGGCAATGTCACATTTACGGGGAATGTTTTTGAGAGAATTGAAACTCACAGTTTCTTCAGTATTGGGAGATGAGGGGAAGTTCGATATGGCATCGAGGTAGCTCAAGACATCTTTACGTTTGATGGATTTAGCTACATTGAAGAGAGCCTGAGGTGTGTCTGGTTGCATGACGAGGAGGTCTCTGTCGTGAGGGCGTGACAGACGGAGCGAGTAGAAACGAACAAACATGATCGTCCTGAAACGAAGTGGGTTGTAAGACTTCAATGTTTATCAATCATTAAGATAATCTCAGAGCTGCAATCTGCATCCATATCTATAAAATGCTTACCTTCCAAAAATGAAAATCCCCTCGGTAGCAGATATTAAAATCCCCTCGGTTTCAAGCTTCCTCAGAGCCATGCGCCAATTAAGTGACATAATTCGATCAGTACAGCCCGCTGCAGGCGAAAATTTTTTGCGCATGAATCCTCCTCAATCATGCGATTTAAACAGCCAGCCGAAGGCAAAAATTTCGAAAGTTTTACATCTGAGATTGTGTCTAGGATCGATTTAGTCATATAATTGGATCAAAACTGCCCGCTGCAGGCGAAAATTTTTTAGGTTTTGTACCTGAATCTGCCTCTGAGATACATTTGTTCAATGTATAATGTTATTAAAGCAGCCAGCCGTACTGTAGGCAAAAATTGTGAAAGTTTTACATCTGATATTGTGTCTAGGATCAATTTAGTCATATATAATTGCATCAAAACAGCCAGCCGCAGGCGAAATTTTTAAGGTTTGTACCTGAATCTGCCTCTGAGATCAATTTGGTCAATGTATAATGTGATTAAAACCTCCAGCCATACTGTAGGCAAAAATTGTGAAAGTTTTACATCTGAGATGGGTCTAGGATCGATCTAGTCATATAATTGGATCAAAACAGCCAGCCGCAGGCGAAATTTTTAAGGTTTGTTCCTGAATCTGCCTCTGAGATCAATTTGGTCAATGTATAATGACATAATGTGATTAAAACAGCCAGCCATACTGTAGGCAAAAATTGTGAAAGTTTTACATCTGAGATGTGTCTAGGATCAATCTAGTCATATAATTGGATCAAAACAGCCCGCCACAGGCGAAATTTTAAAGGTTTGTACCTGAATCTGCCTCTGAGATCAATTTGGTGAATATATAATGTGATTAAAACATCCAGGGACCAGCCGTAGGTAAAAATTGTGAAAGTTTTACATCTGATATTGTGTCTAGGATCAATTTAGTGACATTATTGGTTCACAACAGCCCGCAGGCGAAAATTTTTTAAGGGTTTTGCACCTGAATCTGCCTCTGAAATCAATCTTGTAATGTACTTTCCTCACCTCACTTCCCCTCACCTTACATCTCATCACGAATACCAAGTGACTTCCCCTCACCTCGCTTCCCTTCACCTTAATTAGTTAATTGCTCTCATCACACTTCCCCCCATCATAATTAGTTAATTCCTCTCACTTTACGTCCACTCAGCTTACTTCCCCCACCTTATAAATCTCCTCACCTTGATTCCCCTCACCCCATCTAGTCATCACACCAAACTCCCCTCAGCTTCACTTCCCCTTGCCTCACTACCTGCACTTCCTCTCACCTTATGATCACTTCCTCTCACTTCCCTTTGTATTCCCCCACCTATTTAATGCATCTTTACAGTTAAAATTGATCTACATTGTTATTAGATAACCTTAGTTGTAAATAAACTTGATTTTTTAATCAAAGTTTTATTCGAGATTTTGGTGCGGCACGCACGCTGCGCGTGCCTGCATCTTGGCATGAAAATCCCCTCGGTTTTGTCAAATTTTCCCCTCGGTAGCCTGGCTACTCCTGCTACCCACTTTTGGAAGGTAAGATAAAATGTGCATTATAATGATGTATAATATACAATACAGGTCCTGATACAGTAAAAACTGCAATTCAAAATTTCCAAATTCATGAAACCATAGTCGACAAGAGGACGCTCTTCGTGACCATTATAGTAAGGAGTGCCCTACCCAAAATTGGGTGACCTATCGGAAGTAGCGATATTGCACATAGTTTGAAGTCGCAGTGCGTGTACTCACTGAATAACGGCTGATTTGATAGAGAGGTCGTTTGGCCATCTCCTCTCAATCTGAGCAATCATGTGTTGCACCACACTTCTGACCTGGGGCGGGATGTCAGCTACTGATCTAACCAGAGCGTCCATAACCCTGTTTTTATCAGACAACACCAGCTCCTTCATTTTGTCTTCGTCCAACGGATCCACGGTCCTGGGATGGAAGGGTTATGAACAGGTTCATAAGTGCAGGAGATATTTGCATCATAGTAGCAGTGATTATAATAAGGGTGGAGAAGGGGTTACTTGACCAACCGTCCAACGGTCTTGGTGGTAATGTCATAATATAAATTACCGCCAAAATAGGAGCAGTTGAACGATCGGAAATATAAAGTGGCATGCCTACGATGACAGACGGACAACGATCACCCACCCCCACCCCTGAGAGGGGTCCCCCCCCTTTTTCTTGGGGTTTTTTTGTGGGTGGGGTTTCCATTTTTTCTGAATTTTGGGGCGATTCTTTGATAATGTATGCAATAATTTTATGTAATATGTGCGATATTTTCTAGAAAATCAATCTAAAATGATCATATTTGCGGGTTATAACCTTCATGAGTTTTTTAATTACCCATCATGATTTAATGGCATTGATATTTAGATATTCATACCTAAATACCTATCATTCAATTTTTAATACAAATAATAGAAGGGAGGTCTACAGGATTACCAACGACGCAAACCGTTCAACTTAAAATCTGCGTTATTATAAATGAAAGGACCATGATTTTCTCACAGCTCCACACAACAGCATTATATATCAGGTGCGGAACTATCACGACATAGCCTAACGAGAGCGGATTGTTAAAGGCTTACTGTCACGAGATCTTTATCAGCACGAATGGGAGGGAATTTCAAAGGTGGAACACTGACCCTTACGAATTACGGTTATCATTTAACATACCATTTCAGTAAAACCGGTTAAACTGGTTTGGTTGCTTTTTATCGTAGGAACCACACGTTGTAAATCAGGAATGCATTCCTGAAATTGGAATATATCATACTGCAATGGTTCGCGAAGGAAAAGGGTGGTTGAGATTTAATATCATATTATAATCTTCCCTGGCCTGTTACGTAAATCATGATAATTCGAGATTAAAAGAGTGGTGAATTACTGATAAAAATACCTCAAACCTTCTTAACTTATTAAAACAAAAAAGCATTATCATGATTGAAATTAAATCTGTTTAATTGTCAAGCATCGATTATTTTAAATTTACACCATATTTAGATTCTTCGTCATCAATTTGTCATCAATTCGTCGATTGATGATATATTCATGTCAAACAAATAAGCAAATACTTACAAAATGCAGCTGTTATCTAGAAATTGAATCTATCGATTTTAAACTTCGTCGATACAGAAAGAAGGAACCACCAGAACCCACCCGATTTAACCCGGACCCACACGTACCCACGCGATCCCACCTGATTTAGCCTCGAAACCACCCGAAGCGAACCAACGGTCCGAAACCACCAAACTCGCCTAAAACCACCCGAACCCACCTGAAACCACCCAAACCCACCTAAAACTTCGTTATTTCAATAATTTTGTGGTCAAAATATGAAAATTGCCCGAAATCACCCCGAAAGGCGAAACGAGCACAAACTATACTCAAATGTGGAACCTCCCGAAACAGCCAAAATTCAGTGTTTGACTGGGTTAGGGTCAGGACTGGGCCCCAACCCTTTAAACCCTAACCCTAACCCAGTTAGGGTTACAGTCATTATAATGGTGAGGATTATGGTTATTTGTTAGAAGAAGATGTTTACTGTTTAGTGTTAGGGTGGGTTCTGGTGAAACCACCTGAAACAAGTGGAACCAGGCGAACCAACCAAAATTATGAGTTTTGGGTGGGTTCGGGTGGTTTCAGGAGAGCAGGAGGGTTCGGGTGGCTTCAGGTGGGTTTGGTGACTTCAGGTGGTTTCTGTTTTAGAATCAACGGTGTAAACTTGCACTATATTAACACACGAAACTTGCAATACTTGGTTAACGATTGTGCAGTCCATCACATGCATATATTACACTGAGCACCAGGGCAAAGCAAGGGCGACCGTGACCAACCGAGAGCTGTAGTGGATAGCAATTTTGCTTGGCAAATCACAATATTTTTAGCCCCTCGATCTATGACCAGATCTTAATTGTTACTACTACTACTACCCAATTTGATCAAACGTTAATAAATTTAACCGAATTTAGCATAATTCGACTGTCACTAACAATTTCGATTTTCGAAGATTATATAATTTATATGAGGTCTTTTTATTATTTGATCGCATGATACCGCGAAAAAACAGAGATTGTCATCAATTTGAAATTTGCAGTACCAAGAAATTTTGATCTTCTACAGTAATGATCAAAACAAAAAAGTGCCTTTGGGGAAACTGAGGGAATTACATAATCCAATGTCTAATCTATTATAGAGGTATATGGGTATACTACAAACATAACAAAATACTGCATATCGATTTTCTAATTCAAAGATCGACATAAGAGGCGGAAGAGACTAAACTGTGAATCATCAGCGGTTACCCCATAGTTATAAGGTCTTCATGCCATCTGCGATGTAGATGTCCCATCAGCAGGTGGCAAAAGGAAACGGAGGGGTTTTGGAATTAGGGGAAGGGAAATCGGAACGGGATAAAAGTAAAATATTTCAATGAAGAATTTCCAAAATTTCTAACTTTTGGAAACAGTTACAAAGATTATAAAATGACCTCTATGAATGATGTAATGTAAATGATAGAGAACTTACTTTAACAGAAATTTGACGTCCATGTTCCCTTCTCGCATAGACAGCTGATCCAGTGCTATCATCCAATGGCTGAATTTCTTTTTTTGATACTTAAACACTGCAAGAATAAATGGGTTAGTAGATGGGAAAAAGGACCGCAACCTATCAAAATTGTAGCAAATAAATCCAGTGAATTGAATCGGTAAAAATATTATTAAGTAGCTAAAAAGCTAAAAACCATTTTCTGGTTGATTGATTTAAATTCATAAGCAGCAAAGAAAATGCTACAACTTGTTTCATATTGCTCTATATTAAAGAACCTCATATAATGCAAAGTGTTCTGGAACACTGACCTCCATGTAATTGGACCATGAGAAGTAATTTTTCTTGACTCCTGGACAGTCACTCATTATTGATCACTGACAGCCATTTGCCACTTGAATAGAGGGAATTCTCTGCATCCTCGGACAGATTGGTTTGCATATCCTGAGGAGAGAATATTATATCATCTTGGCATCCACTTAGACAAGAGCAAGACTCCTAATTTGAGGTAAGTGTAGTAAATATAGTGGGTAAAAATGCAAGATCCAGTACATTTGTTAAACATGGCACCAGCATGTGTCTCATTTTTCTAAGTTTTTACTCCTCACTTTGCACATGGACATGGATCTACCTCTTCCACCGAATGAACATGCCATTTCACACTTTTCAGAGCTAGTGGGGCTATTTTTTCTAGGGGGCCATTGAAACCTTTGGGGGCCAGAAATTTTTCAGTTTTCAGAGGCCTAATTTACACTATTTAGCATGAAAAGTATGACTACAATCAAGTTTCATTTCTTGATGTAATGAAAATATTATTTTCGTGTGGAATAATTTTTTGAACTGAACTAGGGAGGGGGCTGTGTAGTCCCATGTATACATGCTTAGTGGTGCCTAATGGAGTCTAAGTGGTTGCTAATGGAGGCTGAGTGGTAGGGAATGGGGGCTGAGTGGTTGCTAATGAAGGCTGATTGGTGGAAAATGGAAGCTGAGTGGTTGCAAATGGAGGCTGAGTGGTTGCTAATGGAGGCTGATTGGTGGCAAATGGAGGCTGAGTGGTTGCTAATGAAGGCTGATTGGTGGCAAATGGAAGCTGAGTGGTTGCCAATGGAAGCTGAGTGGTTGCAAAAAGGGGCTGAGTGGTTGCTAATGGAGGCTGACTGGTGGCAAATGTGGGCTGAGTGGTTGCTTACGGAGGCTGATTGGTGGCAAATGGAGGCTGAGTGGTTGCTAATGGAGGCTGAGTGGTGGCAAATTGGTGTTGAGTTTTTGGTAATGGAGGTAGAGTGGTGGAAAATGGAGGCTGGGTGGTTGCTAATGGAGGCTGAGTGGTGGTTGAATGGTTGCTTACAGAGGTGAGAAACTAAGTCTTCTTTACAAAATTTCCTCTCTATGCACAAAACACAGATTTAAGTTTGTTGAGGCGACCATAATATTTGTTTTTGTTTTTTTTCTTCATGTTTTAGCCTCCATATGAGGGCTTTATCCTCTATATGAAGGCTTTAGCCTCCATATGGGGTCTTTAGCCTCCATATGGGATCTTTAGCCTCCACTAGCACTAACTTCTATGGAATCCAGTTTCTGTGGAGGCTAATGGGGCAAATTCTACAGATGAGTATAGTGGAGGCAAACCAAAATATAAGCAACCACAGCAGCTACCTGGAGGCTAATAAAGGCTAGTGGAGGCTAATTTACGCAACCGCAGTGGAGCCTATTTTCAAATATTAGCCTCAGGCATACATTAACCTCTATGGAAATTAGCCTCCATATGCCTAAATTTAGCCTTCTATTCACCCAGCCTCCAATCAGCCTTAATGGAGGCAAAAGGAGGCTAACTTTTTTGTCTTTTTGTACCATTTTGCCAGAGCAATTTTCAGTTTCATTCAGGCGGGTGGTCACTGCAATTGACAGTGCTATACCCTGGTAGTCTGGTACCAGGGGGTGATTGCTGGGGGCCCAACTCATGAAGAGCTCTCCCAATTTAACCTTACCTAACCTAGAAGGTGAGGTAGGTATTGGACTGATGATGCCTGTACACCACTCATCTTCGTGTGAGTCAGTTGGATCTTGCTGCTTACAACATTCGTCACCTAATTTGGGATTGTGTTGGTGTTCAAGTAAAGAGTTAGAGAAAGGTCTTGCAGATTGATGACTTCAACAAATCAATATTTATTTAATGGGTATACAATTCGTGGATACTACAAACAGGAACTGGAATCAAGCGAATCAACCTAAAACAAGTGCAACAACCTGAAACAAGCTAATCAACCCCAATCAACCTCTACCATAACCTAGGTTAATTTGCCTGTATTGGGTTAATTTGCTTGTTTCGGGTTGCTCCATTTGTTTTGGCTTAATTTGGCTACTTCATGAACTTTAGTATTGACAGTACATAATTATATGTTGCATGCTATCATTTTCGTACACTAATGATGTATTTACTAGGCTAGACACTGTTAATTTGCTAAACACGTATATCCCTGTGTGGCTCGCGCGGCGCGCTTCCCCAGCACAGGCGCGTACACACACCTATGCTTGCTAAACACGTATATCCCTGTCTGCGTTGCGCGGCGCGCTTCCCGTAGGGAAGCGCCGCGCACGTACACACACCTATGCGGGCTTAGGAACACCTATGCGGGCTTAGGAAACTGTTAATGTTCCATGCCATATGTGTTGAAACTGAAAGGGAGCACGAAATACATTTATTGTCTGACGTTGTCAGACCCTCTCGAGAATCAGCGCCGCGCGCGCGGCGCTGATTCTCATCGTCCTGAACTTTTGTATTTACAGTACATAATTACACATAGCATGCTATCGTTTTCGTACATGCGCGACGTCCAAATGTGAAACTTTGCGGCGCGCGCGAGGGTATAGGGTAACATCCTACGAGGGTTTGTCAACGTCGGACAAAAATTTTGTATTCGTATACTAAGTGTTTCCTTGTCAGACGTTTTCAGACGATGCCTGACCTTGCCAGGCGTTGCCTGGCCCCCTCGCGCGCGCCCCGACTCGCAGGCAACGTCTGGCAAGTCTGACCCGCTGACGCCAGCCGCGCAGCGGCTTGCCTAATTTAAGCTGAGCGGCGCGCGGCGGGACGTTGCATTGTTCGGAATGGTCTATCAACGATTGACAATGTCAGACGTTGTCTGCAGACCCCTTCGCCTTCGCGCGTACGCGTCCGCCGAAGGCACTTTAAGCCCGCATAGGTGTGTGTACGCGCCGCGCGCGACGATAACAGGGGTATAAGTGTTTAGCAAACTAAGTGTACATAAATAATGAAATTAAAGTTTTCATAATATTGTTCCACTGAATTGCTGAAGTCCACAATATTTCTTCATCAATAATAACATTTTTTCTCAAACTATAATTATGTTATTTCATTGTCTTCGGTGTTTTTCAAAAAAAAAATATTTCTAGTATTCTCTTGTTCTATTATTATTAAACCTCTTCTTTTGATCAATGAAATTGATCGATTAAATCAGAAATGGGCAGTCTAGGAGCTTTCATGTATCACTGATTCCTCCCTGAAATCTTTTATTTATCTTTCAAAAAATTTGTAAATATCAGGTTCCTTGATCATGATCATGATATAGATGTGGTCATTACATTGCTCATATAGGGGTCAAAAGTAAAGTCATGTTTCCAGTCTTTTTACTAACTTGATTGCTTTCATGAAGCTTTCATGTATCACTGATTCCTCCCTGAAATCTTTTATTTATCTTTCAAAAAATTTGTAAATATCAGGTTCCTTGATCATGATCATGATATAGATGTGGTCATTACATTGCTCATATAGGGGTCAAAAGTAAAGTCATGTTTCCAGTCTTTTTACTAACTTGATTGCTTTCATGAAGTCCTGAATCCAATAAATTTCATTATGCATTTAAGTACGAGGAATGGATTTTAGGCTTTGACTATGCCCCTTTTCAGCAATTGTGTTTTATCTCATGATTTCCCTATTTTTAGTTAACAGCGTTTTCAGCTTCAAGGTTTTTAACATTTCCTGTTAGATTCTTTTGTTTTTAAATCTCAGCTTTAATTCTAGGAAGGTACACTGCTGAGTATACTTACCTTCCAAAAATGAAAATCCCCTCGGTAGCAGATATTAAAATCCCCTCGGTTTCAAGCTTGCTCGGAGCCATGCGCCAATTAAGTGACATAATTCGATCAGTACAGCCCGCCGCAGGCGAAAATTTTCAAGGTTTTGCACATGAATCCTCCTCAATTTGGTTATTTATCATGCGATTTAAACAGCCAGCCGAAGGCAAAAATTTCGAAAGTTTTACATCTGAGATTGTGTCTAGGATCGATTTAGTCATATAATTGGATCAAAACAGCCCGCTGCAGGCGAAAATTTTTTAGGTTTTGTACCTGAATCTGCCTCTGAGATACATTTGTTCAATGTATAATGTGATTAAAACAGCCAGCCGTACTGTAGGCAAAAATTGTGAAAGTTTTACATCTGAGATTGTGTCTAGGATCAATTTAGTCATATATAATTGCATCAAAACAGCCCGCCGCAGGCGAAAATTTTTACTTTCTTAAGGTTATGTGCCTGAATCTGCTTCTGAGATCAATTTGGTCAATGTATAATGTGATAAAAACATCCACATCTGAGATGGGTTTTACATCTGATATTGTGTCTAGGATCAATTTAGTGACATGATTGGTTCACAACAGCCTGCCGCAGGCGAAATTTTTTAAGGGTTTTGCACCTGAATCTGCCTCTGAAATCAATCTTTTAATGTACTTTCCTCACCTCACTTCCCCTCACCTTACATCTCATCACGAATACCAAGTGACTTCCCCTCACCTCGCTTCCCTTCACCTTAATTATTTAATTGCTCTCATCACACTTCCTGCCATCATAATTAGTTAATTCTTCTCACTTTACGTCCACTCAGCTTACTTCCCCTCACCTTAATTCCCCACCTTATAAATCTCCTCACCTTGATTCCCCTCACCCCATCTGGTCATCACACCATCATCCCCTCAGCTTCACTTCCCTTGCCTCACAACCCACTTCCCCTCACCTTATGATCACTTCCTCTCACTTCCCTTTGTATTCCCCTACCTATTCAATGCATCTTTACAGTTAGAATTGATCTACATTGTTATAAGATAACTTTAGTTGTGAATAAACTTGATTTTTTATCAAAGTTTTATTCGAGATTTCGGCGCGGCACGCACGCTGCATGTGCCTGCATCTTGACATGAAAATCCCCTCGGTTTTGTCAAATTTTCCCCTCGGTAGCCTGGCTACTCCTGCTACGGCATGCACTTTACATCCATGCATGATTTCTTGTATATCAACATCCTTGAAGTTACCTTTGAGGTTTTTCTTTTCAGGTAGCCATAGGCCCAATGCCCACCCTAGGTTGCTGGGTTTTTATGTCATTCAGGCCAAACAAGTCCCTGAACAATTCGTTTTATTGGTTTTGATAGATAATACAAGCCCATTTGAGACATCACAGGATCATCTGAGACATATACAGTAAATGGCCAAATGGGAACACAAAAACCTGTTTGAGTCGAACCAGGTTCATGAGTCATCATAGGTCAACTTTGGATATTGCAGGATCAAGATTTCACCACCCTACACCCCCTTTTTCAATGAAAATCTCCTCGAATTTCAAAAGAAAGAATTTCCAAATGCAGTAACAGGCTCATTGTAAGATGCCAGGAAGTATGGATCCAGTACCATGCAGGGTTGCTAGTAAAATGTTTTGAGACTTTAAAAGTGGGTTGGGACAGGAAAAAATGGGAAATTTGAGACAAATGGAACATTTGGGACATTTGGGACAAAAGTGGTAGAGACAAATGGGGCTCAAATAATTGTTTTTGTGACAGATTTTAGCATTCTTTACCTCACAACATATGATTTGAGGAATAACATTCAGTTTCAATGCAGCAGCAGCCCCTGCAATGTTAACATGCCTGTTTTAAAAAAAGCAAAAGTGGCAGTGTAGTAACATAGTGGCAGTTGCTGTGTTGAAACTGCCATGTTCTTTTTCCTCTGAGAGTTGCACATGACATTACACACTTTTTCAATCTAGTTGGGGCCAAGCCCCCCCCCCCCCCTCTAGATTGTTTTTCTAAGGGGGGGCTTTTGAAAACTAAGCCTGGGGGCCATAATTTACATGAGCAATATTTTCAATTTTCAATAGCCCAATTTTCACCATTTTGCCTAAATGTACAACTAAAATCATGTTTCATTGATTGATTTAACTTTAAAAAAGGCGAATTTCAAAAGAAATTACTGTCTAACTGAACTTAATTTTAACTGCCTTTTGATATTCAAAAAAACCTAGTTAGGGCCCAGGTCCCCTAAGATTTTTCTAGAGGGGGCCTTCTGAAAACTAGGGGGGAGGGGGTGTGTAACTCCCTGAGACTATACTGTAGTCCCATGGAGTTGCAATAATGTTTATCTCTGCAAAGTTTCTTTGATTGTCCCAACTGTCTCAAATGACAGTCCCAAACTCTCGAAAAAGTAAATTGGGACAGGGACATTTGGGACATTTGCATGCCATTACACACTTTTTCGAGCTAGTGGCCAAGGCCCCCCTAGATTTTTTCTAGGGGGGCTTTGAAAACTAAGGGGGGGCTAAATTTTCATAAGCGAATTTTCACATTTAAAGGCCATAATTTTGCATAAAAACACAACTAAAATCATGTTTTCTGTTTGCTTAAATTCTGAAAAGATGGATTTCATGGAAGATTCAGCTTATTTGAACTTGATTTTATGCATCATTTTGACATTCAAATTTTGAAAAAATCCTAGGTAGGGCCAAGGCCCCCCTGAGATTTTTCTAGGGGGGGGGGGTTCAAAACTTGAGGGGCCTGCCCCGCCCTAAGGGAGGGGGAGGGTGCGTGTAGTCCCATGGACATTTGGGACAATTGGGACAGTGACATTCCCCATGCTTTCTATACATTTACACTTAAGCTATTAGCCCATGGCCTAAACAACATCTTGAAAGCAATGAAGTAAATTAAATGATATCAATGAAAAATATGAATATGTAGCTAGTCTGGTTAACCATTCTATGTGTGGAGGAACCCAAACGCTCTAATATGGCCAATGTGCATCCTAGGACTTCAGGAGATTAAATTCAAACACGACGATGTATAATTTGTTGTGTATATCATTTCTTTGAGGTAAAATCACTTTTCTTGCTGAGATAGAAATTAAAAGAGATGGGCCAGAGTTGGCCGACCATTCTCTGTTTTAGTGTTAATGAATAGTATTAGTCTGAACTTCTTATTGTTTTGCCATATAATGGAATCATGTTAAATGTTATGATTTGTCTAACCCAATCACCATCCCTTGAGGATGTCCTCAGGTCACTTCAGGACATCACATACCAGGTCAGCTAGCTGGTCCCCCCAACGAGACCTACTGGAGAACTCCATCAGTGAGCCACTCCGTAATGTACTACGTGAGTACGTGTCTGGTGCCCTCATGCAGTCTGAAAGCCCTGGATCCAGCCCCCAGAGCCGAGACACCGCAGTTAACATTGCTGTTGAGGAGGAAGAGGAAACTCAGGAGAGCTCCACTCCAGGGTATCTGGATTTCGCAGCTTGTCTCTCCCTGGTCAAGAGCATCCTGCCCTTTGTGGTCCTGCTGCTGCTAAGGTGGGTCTGGGAACATAAAACAGGGATTTTCGTGTTGATTGGTCTCTGTTTGGCGTTCGTTCATTTTAATCATAAGATAATCCGTTATGTTTTGTTGAGAGACCGACGGCATGTTCCGAGTGTGGTGGCAAACATGTTGTTCCTTGCCCTGAACTTGCATATTCTGTACTATGTGTTCTACAACGAGCATCTGTACCGATGCCTCTACTTCTTGTCTCCCAATCTAGAGAATACGGTGTGGGATGTTCTGTGGGCTGTCGGTATCACGGACTTCATGGTAAAGTTTGTGGTGATGCTGATAAAGTGTGTCTGTGTCATACAGTGGCGGTGTTTGGTGCCGTACAAAACACGAGGCAAGTGGTATATGCTCCTGGAAAACGTGTCCCAGTTCTACCGTATTCTCCTGCCCTTCCCCCGGTGGATATCCTTCTTCATGGTCGACAACCAGGGCCTCATCATGAGTCTCATTCTGTGCGGCACCTACATAGTTATCAAGATGTTCCAAGTGTTTTCCAAAGTCAGAGAACTGTGGCAGGTCGTGCGGTTTTTCTTCAAAGACCAGTACTACGGTACGTTGGTCTCGAAGGGCGAACTGTCGGATCCCCAGTGCCCCATATGTCAGGAGGACATGGAGGAGCCGATCATGCTGCATTGCAAGCACACGTTCTGTGACGAGTGCATCACTTCCTGGTTTGACAGGCACCCTACCTGCCCCATGTGCAGGGCTAGGATAACCACCTCGCCCCCTAAGTGGAGGGATGGATCCACTTCCTTCTTTGTGCAGTTCTTCTAAGTTAGGAGGAGTTACTGTGTGGATCTCCATCAGAGTTATTGGGGGAGGTATCACGCTCCATGACGAATTTTGGTGATAATAATATTCTACCGGCCTTTCAATTCTCAACTGTATACCCTATATAGAGAATGCATGAAGCCAATAGCTGCGAGAATGTTCTTAAGAGATCTAGCAGGAAGAAAAGACATTGAGCGAGAAAAATAAGATTTAAGACTTTGTTTTTGAGTTTGAAATAACTTATTATTGTATGAAGACACATGTAGGTTAATAAATTGTTATAACACTGCCGTACGTATTTAATTTGAAATAATTTAACTTTCAAATTGAAAAATAATGATTTTGATTTATGTTTTATCTCAATAATGTATTAGTTCAGGTTATATTCGTTTGGTTTCAAAGATTTCCCGAAAGAATCATAATAATTCAATATTTAGATTGGCCATATATATATATATAAGATTTTAGTGAACCACCTAGGTGATTCATTTTGAGCCCATAATCAGGCGGTGCCGTATCAGTTTTTAATAACTGTGCACACCACTGTTTACCTGATCTCTGTTCTCAAGCAGTCCAGATGATCCCCAGCAGGGGAGGAGGGGTGGAAAAGGTTCAAGTGGAGGGGTGGTGTGAAGGATGTCTTTGGTGGTGTGAAGGATGTCTTTGCAGGTGGGGGGTGTCTTTGCAGGAGGGGAGGGGAGTGTCTTTGCGGGTGGGGAGTGTCTTTGTGATGATGGGTTGTTTGGGTTGAGGATGTCCTCTGGCAGCCAAACTGCTACACCTGACCATGTAGCAAAAGAGGCTGTAGAGGTCACAAAGAGGAGTTGTCACAATGAGGAGTTGTCACTGATGGAACATGTGATCAGTAACAACTGATGGACCTCGTTGGTAGGGATACCACAACTGCCCGAGATCAACTGTCAACCCAATGGGGCAGGTAAGTGGGGGGAGCACCGAAAAAGTGGATGTGGCCCGGCTAAGATGTCTAGCATAGGTTGCACATCAGGATAAGGGCACGTATGCCGAAATCCTTCCTAACCCCAGGGCTGAGCTGATAAGGGAGTCGTGGTGACTGGACTGGTTAATGGAGAATGGACAGGTAAGACGTGTGTGTTGGACTTTGAAGTTGGCTCTGGCTGGCGTGATGTGCATGCTTTACCAGTGTAGGATGATGGGAGAAAACAGAAGTTCACCGTGGATCAAGGAGCATGATAGATGTGGATGTGCTCAAAACAGAAAACCTTGAGACTGGGTGCTCGTTCGAGAAGATATGCCAATAAGTCCCTGTCCTTAACCAAAGATTCACCGTCGGCCGCCGTTATGTGGAACTTAGGCAGGTTTTCTTTCCATCGCCACTGTGATGACGTCTGTTGGTAATATGCTCCCACAATACTCAACACACCCGAACTGTACCAGCCCGACAATGCAGCCCATGGACCCCAGGCCCGTCCGGGACAGCAACCAAACCGCTCCGACCCAAAACGCCAGTTACACCAGGTGCGCCTCAACACCCCATGCACGGGAAGTCCCAAGCCAGGAGGGGCCAGCCAATGCCCATTCCACGCCCAAGGCCCAGGCCACCAAGCCGAGCCAACACATCCCAGTACGTCGAGCAATGTAGACACATGGTTATCCCTTGTCTACAAGAGGGTCAGCATGCGATTTGTGGTCTCTTAATGGCTGGACACATGATGGTTAGAAGCAGGTTGGATAGTTGCGGGTTGGGTGGACACAAAGTTGGTTGGACACATTTGGTTAGACTCGATCTGGTTTGACACGTTTTAGTTGGACTCTTTCAGGTTCAATACGTTTGCTTTTAAAGATTTCGCGAAAGAATCATAATAATTCAATACTTAGATTGACCATGTGCCAATTGTATGGGAATTGGAAGTAGAAGGTTCCAGGTTAGGTTTGAAATTTCTACCACATTTTATGAGGAAATGAGTGGTTTAAAACGTTATTTGCACGCTATTTATTTTCATGTAAGACCTACGAGTAACTCTGTAGATAGGTCGTATTTGGTAATTGATTTATGAAACTAAATTAGTTTCTCGGGATTTGTTGCTGAATATTTTGGTCAATGTTGCGTAGTATGATTGAAATTGCCACATTTAATCCGCCCGTCTGCGATATAACGTGATTTCAATCATCTATTGTAACTTTATATTAACGCGTTATTTCATTGTTTGTTTAATTGAACACGTTCTTTTGTTTAGATCCATTTGATAGTTTGAATGATTTAGCACCTCTAATTAAACTAAATTCAGTAAGAAAACGAAACTTACCATCCGTTGCCGCCTTCAGTTTTCATTTGATCTACAAAACTTACTAGATATTTCCAATCTCTGTCGACAATCGACATGTCATAGTCTCCCAAAAGTCTTTCACATGAATAGCGCTGTGGTTAAATCAGTTGTGGTTTCGTTAAATCACTCCAAGACCAGTATAAAATGACTGCTTAAAATAATTTTAAGTGTAGAAACCAGCGGCTAAATACTATTGTGAAAACGTGTTTATAGCTCACTATTGCATTCACATATGAGCAGCATTCATTCTGGATCCAACATTCACTTCAGATCCCGCCAAATTAGATGAAGTAATATCACAGTATCATATTTTCTTCTGTCTTATGTTCCAAATGTGCTGCCTTTATGAAAACAAACATAATCTTAGCTATGATCACATAACCATGTCGCATTAGTAATGTCCTCTCTGCTTTTCTTCCTTGTTGAGGTATACATTGATCTATTCAATTCTGTGGTATGATGACGAAAATAATACATCAGAATGCATACATTTAATCCCACTTCACCTGAGTAGATGTTCTAGCAGAATTGTCATGGAATCGTCATGATCTACATGGGGGTTCCTCTTCATTATTGTCATGGATTTCCCAGTAATCCGTGAATTAAAATATCATCTTTGTCTCCTTGTGGCATACATTGTTACTTGATATCACATCCCTAAGTTTTAGGACGTAATTATCACAGAGTGAAGTGGGTACAGATCATGCCGGAGTCGCCTGCTTGATTGGATGAAACCTTACCCGTATCATGATCTCATTTGCAGATATTCTTGGAAAATAGTAGAGCTTTTTTCGTTTCCTACGGCACGCGCCGCATGCTTTGTCGAGGATCAATAGGTGAATCCACATGTAGAATCATGACAATTTTGGGCTAGAACATCTACTGCTTCACCTTAATTTCACGGACTTCATGTAAGGAGTTCATGATTCCGCCAAAGTGGATACAAATTGGATACACTTGGATATTCTGAGAAAATTTTCAACTTTTGAGAAAAATGGTTCAAAAGTGTGTTTTAAGGCCTGAAATGTCCTAAAAATGGTCCTGAATATAGTTTAATGAGGTTTTTAGATAGTTTCTTTTGGTAGGAGTCTTGAGAAAATGGACTTTTGGGCCACTACGAAAAATGTTGAGAAAAAGGCCAAAAAACAATTGGTTAAACATATAGTATAGCTAATCAATGAGCGCTAGATAGTTTTAGAGTCTTGGTCACTTTGGGCCCTCATGATGTATGAAAAGGCCAAAAGGCCGAATTTAAAAGTTCGTTCAAATTTCATTTCTTAACGACTCAAATGTATTTGTAGACATCCTAGGAAACATCAGTGGTTTTTTAAAATTTTTCCGCCAGGAAGAAAATGGATTGAGAAAATGGATAAATTTAGAAAATGTTGAAAATGGTTTTTTCGTGTTTTTGGCCCCAAAAAGTCTACAAAAAGGTTTTGGGAAAATAATGGGTTTTTGTTTAAAAAGGGGTTTTTCCCCGATAGTTTTTAAAAAGTCTTTGGGCACTTTTTGGGCCCCTTATCCAAAAAAGGCCCAAAAAAAAGTTTTAAAAATTCCCAAATTTCATTTTTAAGACTCAAATGGTTTTTCAGAATCCCAGGGTTTTTTTCCGTTGGTTTTTTGACCAAAATTCGCTTATTTCCGCCCGTGAGGGGTTTGTATCCATTTAGAAAATTTGGGCTTTAGAAAATGTGGGTACACTTGAGAAAATGTTGGGAAAAAGGTTTTTTTGTTTTAAAAGGTAAAAATTTACAAATGGTTTGGGAAAATAGTAGTTTAGCTAAAAAGGTTCCCCGGGTAGTTTTTAGATTTTTGGGCCCCCTTTTT
>WFMF01000721.1:16202-60302 GCA_011033025.1 Beroe forskalii | reverse complement strand
ATTCACCGTAATTCAATGTATGATGAATACCCGTGTATACTATTATGGGAATCTTTTGATCCGATTCCTTGACACTTTACAATAACACGATTATCGCTGTAAATTTCCAGGGCTTTGCAATTTGATCATTTAAAAGTTCATGCTATTTGTACGCCATATTATATGATTCGAGCAAAATGCTCGAGAATGATGATAATTTAGGTCAAACTGATACGAAGATTGAAGATATCAGATAGCCGATATAGGAAGAACCAATATATACAAATTCCAAAACACAAATTCGAGGAAGTGTGTAATCGAGGGCAATCACAATTCATCAAGCTCTCGGCGTTATATATGGAATGCTACAGTACAAGATACAAAACATATTATGAAGTCCTCCAATGATAATAAAGGTGGCACTCGAAAAGAATGCGATGAGATGCCCACAATTGGGTGCTTTAAATCATGATAATGACGTCATGATTATTCGCCTGATTCTCATGCGAGGAGTGAGGGGGCTGGCAAGTATTTCAAGGGACTACACTTTAGCAAGCACTAATATATAATGTAATAACAATATAGATTTGCGTGGATATATGGTAGTGTGTGTGTGTGTGTGTAATAAAGGAGTTTGTATGTGTGTTTGTGTGTGTGTTTGTGTATTTTATCAGTCCTGATCGGTATCAAAATGTATCAAAATGTATTCGATATCTTCACAAAAATAGATTAAAATGATTAAAAGATTCAGAAACGAATAACACAAAATACTGTAGTTGCTATCATGAGAATGAGAACATCCTTATCATCGAAACAGACTGCGATGGATGATAACATTTATACATTCCGAAGTATGAAATGTGTAGGTACGAGTGATAAATAATGTACAAAGAACTGGGGCTGAGTGTATCGTGTAACACAGTGATGACTGATGGTATTGAAATGTCTTTTTATCTCTAGAAACGAGTATGATAAGTTGGTTTGAAAACCACTGCCAGACTGAATTTCGAGAATGACCATCCAGGGAAGCCTGGACTAAGAGGGACCCAATGCAAATTATGAATCTGTGCCAAATGGCAGGGAAATCAAAACGTTGGCTAATTAAACATGGTCAAAAAGGGGAGGTACTAGAGTTTTGAGGGCAATAACTCAAAGATTCACAACCATGCCGGCAAAAGATTTAAAGCCAACACAACATGAGAGGAGTAGGACTGAGGAGGATTTGGCAGTGTATACTCCTTATCCCATCATGATCAAAGAAAATATGGAACGGATCATCGCGGAGTATGTTATGCTAGGAGATGATGAAACCTTATCCGCACAATACAAACATTATTGTCTGACATTTCAATCCTAATTTAGGATGGCCTCTAATCAGGGACAAGGTATCTATCCTGTCAATCCTGTTAATGAGATCGAAGGGACAAGCAATACGGGCTTCGCTTATAAATGATAGGTGGTTGAAACTGGTGCAATTATCAGGGCATAAAACAGGAAATTGATGGAACCCAGCCGTTTATTACCTGTACAAGAACCGGCGAAAGAATAACAATCAACTGATAGGATATTGTTGCATTGCCCTCTCTTAAAACAACATTCAGTTGATGGTGTTGTTAATGACACATCATTGACTGGCTTCCCCCACCAAGCTAAGCAATGTGGAAGTAAAATATGCCAACTACTAATCAACTTATCAGGACCAGATGAGCTTAGGAAGAAGAAAAAACTAACAAGGAAGAGAAAAACAGGAGGCAGGAAGAGAAAAACACGTCGCAAAGGAAGCACAAATCATCATTTGACACAGGAGAGAGGAATGTGCCGGGTAAAGTAAACAAGGATCTACAATCAGTGAGAGAGAGGGGGACTGGGTGATGATCTGTCTTGTACGAGACTCGCTTACACAAACAAAGCTACAATTCTAATTCCTACTTGGTAGACCGGGGAAAGTAGGCAGTTTGACGGAATCAATTTACTGCCTTAAACTCTCATAATTACGTCATTTTTAACCGCCTATTATTCAGGTGAGACCCAAAGTAGTCCCTACGAAAACACACTGGAGCATAATTATGCGATATATTCCCTCCAGACCAGTCTGGAGGGTGGTAAGGTTATACTGGTGAATTACTGTCCAGAGACACGTGATCAGGTCACGTGATCAGTGCCAACTCTCCGGGGAATCGTCATGAGAACAAGTCACGTGGTAGAGTGGACTAGGTCACGTGCAACAGGCTACAGAGTCAGAAGTAAGGTAGCGCCGCGCACATGCACGTGTCACGTGGCATTAACGATGTGTGTTGTGTAGAGCCGCGCACGCACGTGTTATATCACGTGATTACCCACGTGACATCAGTAATTCGTTTGGTGTCCGATACCTCGTGACAGAAGAGTTTTCTAATGTTATTATTGCTATGTGAGGGAAGGAAGAAGGGGTAGAGTAGAGGGGAATACGAGTGAAATACGAGTCACAAGTGAGAAATAGGCACTTTGAGACATACAATTTATCGCTATTAACCCTGACATTATCCCGTGAGTTGTCAATCTTACCCGCCTATTTTCATCCCACGACCTTCGTCCTAAAATAGTGCGTGAGTGTGTGCGGACTGTTCACTTTCTCATCACGTTTTATGCTTGATATGCTGTAGACTGTAGTATGCGCATGCAAGTATTTCTAGGAGCAGTATTTGGGGAATTTATTTCCGTCTTTGGTGGTATGTCTCCTTCAGTATGAGGTGCCTTGCACCATAAATTGGCGGATCAACGTCATCAAATGACTCATTTTGAGCATTGTTTATGACACCAGAGGGCTGTGTCTACAGCCTAATATTCCTTTGCAGTAGTCAGAGACGGAGAAACGACGCAATGTTTTCATAGAAGCAGTGAGTGCTTGGTTCCAAAGTTGTGTCGTCAAGAGGTTGCTGTTTTAGTTTTGTAGGTATCCAGTCTGGACTCTGGTGGCCCATTGCAGGAGCTCAAAAGTCAAGAATTTGATTATGATGGCTGTGGCGATCCATTAATCCGGCTCAGTGACTCTTTGGAGACGCTGGGCGTGTTTGGATATGGAAATTGGAGGAAAGCCTCCTAATAAGGTGTTGAACTTGTAGGAGATGTTGTTAATTATAATTAAGGTTCTACAACTGCTATCAGCTATATAAGGTGCTATAGGCTATTGGCTAAGCATATAGTGTTTCAAGATGTTCATTGACCCGGAATTCATGCAACATGTAGGCATTCATGTCAGCAGAATTATCCATATCCAGTATCCACAAGATGAAGCTTTCTTTCTGAGGAAGATCGGGGAAGATCTTGACACCTCCCTCTATCCCTTATAAGATCTGACATTGAAGTTTTGTGTTACTAGATGTTGGATTGTTGATTAAAGTTAAACGCATTTAGTGTGAAGGGTGGGTGGAATTTATAGCCTTATAGCTAACTAATGGTTTACTGGCTGTATTATAGCTAAACCTCATGGTCACACACAGAAATTAACATGGTTGGGATTTACGTCTGGGTTGAGCAATGATATCGAACTAAAGATGGTTATAGATGACGTGAAACCATCATTTTTCGTAAAATCCAACCCGTAGATAAACTTTTATGAACCTACAGGTAATCGTTAATGGTTACCGATATGAAAACTTAACACTTAACCATGAAGACGATTAATATTAAAAACCACTTTCTTGCTTAGTATGATTTGAATATAATTGATATGAAATTAGTTTGATACCTCGGGTACTTACACCAAGTCTGGAAATCGGCGAGCTCGAAGAATATCAAGAAATAGACATAAATGTCCACCAGACAGTCACAACATTTCCTGGTCATTTCATCATTGATATGCGACATCGTGATCATAAGTTAGAATGGTTGGCTTATATCGCGCAGATTGGTCTCAACTCCGAGCGAAGTGTGGAAGCAAAACTATCGTAAATTACCAAGGGGACATGAGGAACCTTTGGTTTTAAGGTAGTCGCTGAGTTTTCCGGTGAGTTCTCCGCCGTTCAGACAAGCAGTCACATCCTCGGGAGTTAGCATGTCCATCTCATCCTCCATACACCCAGAGTCAGGGACACCAGAATCCAACTCAACCTGAGGCGGAGTTAGATTTGGGTTAGTTTTGGGTTTTGAAAGCGTTAGGATGATTATAGTGAGGGCAAGGTCTGACCTATTCTCGAACGAAAATATTTGAGCAGTTTGATATATTTGAAATGCCAACGTTAATTAATTCTAAAATCCCAGACCCTATTTCCCTTTCTGGTTGAGATGGAGGATAGGTCAGACTCAGGAAAATTAAAAATCACGATTTTAGAATGGATTAGTAGGTATTTCACATAATCATCCAAACGAAGATCAAATATTTTCGTGGTTATTTCAGCTTTTCATAACCAAATAAAGTGCTAAAAGTAGAAAACCAGTTCAGAATCACTTCCAGACATCATAATATCGAGATTAATATGTCTTCTTTGAGTGTTAAAATGAGATTGTAACTATCTCCGTAGCAACAAAAACCGGAAATGGGAAGTCAGGATGAAATTAAAATGTGGCTTTAAAATTTCCTCAAATACTGCAGACAGCCTATTAATGATGAACACAATTTTCTTGTAAATATAAATGTAAAGCCAATGCATTAACGTCATGAGACACCATGGCCTCTAATTTTCGAAATCTGCCACTTACTAGAACAATGAAGGGGGGGGGGGCACTACTGGCTCGATAATCTGTATGATTCACATTGAAACCAGTCATCCAAACATCACGTAACCCTGACACCACTTCACTTTGACACCACTACACTCTGATACCAGTGTCCGCTCTGACACCAGTCCCCACTCTGACACCAGTCACCACTCTGACACCAGTCTCCGCTCTGACACCAGTCTCCACTCTGATACCAGTCTCCGCTCTGACACCAGTGTCCACTCTGACACCAGTCTCAACTCTGACACCAGTCTCCAATCTGACACCTGTCTCCACTCTGACACCAGTCCCCACTCTGATACCAGTCTCAACTCTGACACCAGTCTCCACTCTGACACCAGTCTCCACTCTGACACCAGTCTTCACTCTGACACCAGTCTCCACTCTGACACAATTCACCACAGATCACTCTGACACCAGGATAACCCTGCTAACCTTCGCCAGTATTTTCTTCCTCCCCTCTGCCCTCCTCCCATCAATAACTCTGGATCTCCTTGTCTTGATGAAGGACGGGGGTGAGGTAGGGGTGGTAGTCCGGGATCTGCTGCGTCTGGTTAGTACCATGGTAACGAACACGTGACGTCACGATGACGTCAGATTGACAGAGCTTCTGTGTTATCGGTTCATAGCGTCTGAGGGAGATTAAAGCATTTCATTAGATCACTTTTAATTAACCCACTGCATGCCAGACATTACCTCAATATAATGGTACTATGTATAGGACCTGGCTTGTAATGGGTTAAACATTAACGAAAAGATCACGTTCCTAAAGAACCAAGTTCCAAAATTGATAGTTTAAACTTCAAGAGTGACGACAAAAGACGTTTTCTCACTTTGGAGACATAAACAATACTTAGATTTACGACAAAAGTACACTTTTGAATACGAGTAAATTACTAAACAATGTATAATAATTTTCGGAGGCTTTCAGTTTTTGACTCAGGAAATTTGACACCGAAATCAAGTTCTATGTTCACGAAAAAGCAATGATTATAGGAGTGGGTTAGAAATCTTAAAGTGAGACGCGTAAGACCATATACTGAGATAAGATCACATTGATGTATCGCCCTAGGAGGGAATGTATTCATTTCTGAATACGGTCTTTGAGCAACATTCTTTCATTTTTCTTACAATTCGTCATCGATAAGACAAAGGAGGAGGATGAAAATCATAAACTGAGCAGAGGCTCGGGGAGGCATTGGGGATACTGGAGATACTTTCTAACTTCAAAACGTGAAATGCTTCAAGAAAATAAGTATGGAAATCAAGAGATAAGTTTGTGGTTTGTTTTGTCAGCCCATTCAGTTATTACACTGCACTACACTGTCAAGACTGTACAAGAGGTACACAATTAAGTAGCTAGTGTTCGAGGCCAGGGTATGCAAAATTTTTTCTTGGGTATGCATCTGGCAGTAAAATGAAGCATAATTAGCTACGATTAGATATTTTCCCAAAATTTGAGACTATGAAAGGGACTTTTTCTTTTTCAGAGTATGCAATGCATAGTCTGCATACCCTCTAGCTACGTCACTGGAGAATGGAGATATGCGTACATTGCGTACCTACCTATAAGTAGTCAGGAATCAATTGGAAGAGTGATTAAGGAAGGTAGTTTGTTAACTCAAAGTGTATTCGGGTGTCCAGTGTTTGTATTTTGAGCTGGAAATACCAATCTTAGAACATACAAAAGCTGCGCACGAGCAGCAGTACGTGATTTGAGATTAAAATTAAATCATAGTACAGCCCTGTTTTAAGCTATAGAAATGACGCCGTCCCTTTCATTAACGGAAGCAGATTTTAATTATGAAGTTTATTCAATTCATGTTCATCTATCTTTGTAGAATACGAAGATACAGGAACAATCAAGGATGGCGGTATTTGATATTGGGGGATTTATTGTATTGTATTGTATTGTAGGTTCCCCAAACTCGGAAGTAAGGGGGACAGTACCCTTAAGGGCACTGCCAGCACTGGGGCCACGGGACACCACTTATAGCGACGGCAAGTTGCCACTGGTACCCACTGGGTGCTCTGGCTTTATTGGGAACAGCATTTCAGTGACATTGGCTTGGTGAACTTCACTGAGCAATGGGGGTCCGGGTGTTAGGCCAGACAAGCCGCCTTTACTGCTGCACACTACAGTTTGAGTCAACTATATCTCTGTCCAAAGCACAGAAAAATAGATTTACTCTCTCTGTCCACATTGCCATGGGTCGGTCAAAAAGTCATAAAGGTAAGTGTAGTTTTGAAGGCGTGAGCTGGGTTGCCTTCGGTAACATAAGTGTATTTAAAAAGTGGTACGGATTTCATTTTGAGTGGTGATTATCGAAATGTCAGGACCCTCCTGCTCTCCTTCCATTATTTTCTTGAATCAGCTGGTGTATCGTCGTCTTTTATTATTATTACCTTGTGTAGGTGTGCTTCTACATTTGTTAGTTTTGTGAGATAGTGTTCTGTTGGGGAAAGGCTTCTTTTTGTTATTTGTGGCTTTCTTTCAAAAATATTGGTGTTGTTGAAAAATTTTATCATTTTGTTGATTAGATGACTACTTTGCAGATCGTCAATGCTATCAAATTGGTATTTGTTGAATATTTCTTTTCTTTTATTGCTGAAATAAGAGCATTTACACAGTATATGATGCGCTGTTTTTAGGCAGTTCTCTTCCCAGTTGTAGTCAACGTATTTCATTACTTCTGTACAGTATTCACCGTGTTCATTATAACTCTGTTTTGTTTTTGTCATGTGATAGTTTAGGTTGTTATGATTGGATAATATTTTTAATTAAAGTACTTATTTTCTCATAGTTTAGTGTTAAGATTTTTGTTTGTCATTTTATTTGTCCTGTATTTATAAGCTTTGACTAAACCAGATGTAAGTATCTTAGCCTCACAGCTTTATATCACTATATAAAATCTGTTTTCTATTGATCTATGGTAGTGTTTGTTAATGATATTAATAAATGTTGTGAATGGTGCTTTATTATATAGCGGATTTGATACTTGTTTTAGGGAACCTTTCTTAGCAAGGTAGTCAGCTATTTCATTTCCTTCATGACCTTCGTGGCCAGGTATCCAGTTGCGATTGACTGTGTTATTTCCTCCCAGCTCATTAAAGGTGTTTGGTCATTAAAAATTCACTTTCCTTAATTATGATCTAGTACATAAAAATATGTGCAATACTATTTTGTTAGTATAACAGTGAAATTCCGGTGTTTCTAGCATGTCTGTGTCATTTTGATATCGGATTATATAAAGTAGCGCGTGACGTAATCAAGGTAAGTAATACGACCGCAAACACCCCTGCAGCTCTGCAGGAGCCCGTATCCTGTGTAATGTATAAGCAAAATATCACCATTGTGTGTTTGGGTGCTTGTTTTGTTTTTACCGTATCTGACTTAAATAACGTTTAATTTTGAGAATAAACTGCAAAGTTTTATTCATGGGAGATAGTTCTTTTCTAAAGTTTGAATATTGTAGGTACGGATGCAAGATAAAACTTTAAAAAGGTCTGTTTCAAAGGGGCATTATCTGTGTCGGCTATTTTTTGGAGGATTTTCATTCCGCCAATAGTCATCAGTGATCACAAAGTGATCAGTAATCAATCCATGGAAATAAAGGTGTCATCTCTACCTTCCCATAACTCTTCCGACCCTAAGGCCAACTTGGCAAAACGCTTAATTCCAACTGGTGTATGGTTAATTTTCACTGGTCAGAAATCAAATCACCCTTGAGTAAAAAAAAAAATGATTATCAACAGAACATGTAATAGATGGGTCATTTCAGCATCCTTATAAAGTGTATGTGAGAGACGCTAGATATCAAGGGATGTAATTCGCAGAGAGCTATGTTATGTGCGTGAGACTATATTACTTTAGCGAAAGCCATTCATAACATATCTAATTTATCACGGCTCCACTCTTCGAGTGTCGCGTGATAAATTAGATATAAATATTTCTGCAGCAAGCTACTCAATATTTATATTCTGGCCACATACTCATTTCATTCGTATGTAATAGAGATATGTTAATTCCTGGTCTTTCGTTAAATTTTAGAAAGACCAGAATAACATATCTCTATTATATGAATGAAATGAGTATGTAATAGGATATAAATATTGAGTAGCTTACGAAATATATATTCAATTTATCACGACACTCGAAGAGTGGAGCCGTGATAAATTTAGATATATTTATTTCGCTAAAGTAATATAATAGTCGAACGTGTTTCGTATATTTGCACATAGGTATATATGTAGCTGTGGTTTGGGGATGACTGTGAATAATATTCATCTTGAGGCTATAAATTACATGACAAAGAAGACGCATGATATTCTTGGCATGTGAATTAGCAAAGATCTATTTTATATGATGTTGATGTAGAGAAGATATAACATTGATGCGGTGTCGGATTTATCAAATAGAGCTCATGTAATAGATGGGTTTTTCATTTAGCATCCTTATAAAGTGTATGTGAGAGACGCTAGATATCAAGGGATGTAATTCGCACAGGAGCTATGTTAAATGTGCGTGAGACTATTATAGTACATAAAAGATAAAGTAATAAAGTAACGGCACTTACCGCAAGTTTGATAGAGAACTGGTACTGAGTTTCCTGCTCGAGATCGTCTACTCTGATCTCACTCTGGCAAAAAAAATCATTTATCATTGATCTCACTCTGGCAAAACAGATCATTAATCATTGATCTCACTCAGGCAAAACAGATCATTAATCATTGATCTCACTCTGGCAAAACAGATCATTAATCATTGATCTCTCTCTGGCAAAACAGATTATTAATCATTGATCTCACTCAGGCAAAACAGATCATTAATCATTGTTCTCACTCTGGCAAAACAGATCATTAATCATTGATCTCACTCTGGCAAAACAGATCATTAATCATTGATCTCACTCTGGCAAAATAGATCATTAATCATTGATCTCACGCTGGAAAAACAGATCATTAATCATTGATCTCACTCAAGCAAACAGATCATTAATCATTGATCTCACTCTGGCAAAACAGATTATTAATCATTGATCTCTCTAGCAAAACAGATCATTAATCATTGATCTCACTCAGGCAAAACAGGTCATTATTCATTAATCATTGATCTCTCTCTGGCAAAACAGATCATTAATCATTGATCTCACTCAAGCAAACAGATCATTAATCATTGATCTCACTCTGGCAAAACAGATTATTAATCATTGATCTCACTCTGGCAAAACAGATCATTAATCATTGATCTCACTCAAGCAAACAGATCATTAATCATTGATCTCACTCTAGCAAAACAGATTATTAATCATTGATCTCACTCTGGCAAAACAGATCATTAATCATTGATCTCACTCTGGCAAAACAGATCATTAATCATTGATCTCACTCTGGAAAAACAGATTATTAATTATTGATCTCACTCAGGCAAAACAGATCATTAATCATTATTCTCACTCAAGCAAACAGATCATTAATCATTGATCTCACTCTGGCAAAACAGATTATTAATCATTGATCTCTCTAGCAAAACAGATCATTAATCATTGATCTCACTCAGGCAAAACAGGTCATTATTCATTAATCATTGATCTCTCTCTGGCAAAACAGATCATTAATCATTGATCTCACTCAAGCAAACAGATCATTAATCATTGATCTCACTCTGGCAAAACAGATTATTAATCATTGATCTCACTCTGGCAAAACAGATCATTAATCATTGATCTCACTCAAGCAAACAGATCATTAATCATTGATCTCACTCTGGCAAAACAGATTATTAATCATTGATCTCACTCTGGCAAAACAGATCATTAATCATTGATCTCACTCTGGCAAAACAGATCATTAATCATTGATCTCACTCTGGAAAAACAGATTATTAATCATTGATCTCTCTAGCAAAACAGATTATTAATCATTGATCTCACTCTGGCAAAACAGATCATTAATCATTGATCTCACTCTGGCAAAACAGATTATTAATCATTGATCTCACTCAAGCAAAACAGATCATTAATAATTGATCTCACTCTGGCAAAACAGATCATTAATCATTGATCTCACTCTGGCAAAACAGATTATTAATCATTGATCTCTCTAGCAAAACAGATCATTAATCATTGATCTCACTCTGGCAAAACAGATTATTAATCATTGATCTCTCTCAGGCAAAACAGATCATTTATCATTGATTTCACTCTGTCAAAACAGATCACTAATCATTGATCTCTCTCAGGCAAAACAGAACATTAATCATTGATCTCACTTTGACAAAACAGATTATTAATCATTGATCTCACTCAAGCAAAACAGATCATTAATAATTGATCTCACTCTGGCAAAACAGATCATTAATCATTGATCTCACTCTGGCAAAACAGATTATTAATAATTGATCTCACTCTGGCAAAACAGATCATCAATCATTGATCTCACTCTGGCAAAACAGATTATTAATCATTGATCTCGCCACTCGTGCATTGTTCCTTTTCACAACCAATGCACCCTCGTACACAGGAACACTGTTCTCCTGTGTACGTTGTATACTGTGTAACTGGGTTGCCATAGTCTGGTCACGGCATCCGTAAGACCCAGTGCCCCATACTGTTCTCGCACCCTTGAAGCTGCGGCTGCACCCCTTGTCTCATAACCCAGCGAAGATGGTGAGTTCGAGACAGTATGGGTCCCTCCCCGCGGTGAGTGGCGGTAACTGCCATTCATTTGTTGTCGAGGCAGGCTAATACACAGTGATTACCTGGCAGAGCACCCCAGGTAGACCCTCCTGATCAGGTTCTGAGCAGGGGGGTCAACTTCATTCTTTTCTGGCTTTTTCATTTCACTCACTCATCTCACTTTAGGGCGCCAGCTTGACTGGCCAAAACATTAGAATAAACGCCAACACACATCTCTCTCCAACTTTCACAAACTCCCTCCACACCAAATGCTAGACAGGGCAAATAACCATTGTAAAGTGACACTTGATATTTATCTAACTAAGCTACACAATAATAAAACTAACAACAGAAATCTATGCATCCTTCTCAAAATAATTACTGGACACAATAACCTCAATAGTCACCAACACAGATTGAATATGGCACTTGATCCTCTTTGTGATTACTGTGACTTACAAAACTGCGGAATTGACCCCGTTTTCTGCCCGGATGAGACAGCAATGCACATTCTAGAAGAAATTCAGCCTTCTCCTACAGAGAATTTACCACTTCAAGACCATAATATTAAACTATAAGACATAATTAACTCTAAGCAGCCACTATCAACAACCCTGCACAAAATAACAAAATTCTTCACAAAATCCGCCTGCTTCAATAAAATCCCACAATTTACAGAGCCCATATCTCAAGAAGATGAAATCCTGATAAATAAAACCAAATATAACAATATAACGTCCCAAAATACACACTTCTACCTACTTTATTTGGTCTCCAAAGAGCCACTAACTCTTTGGGCTGGGTTTATGCCCTTTGTACCTGGCTGAAGCTGCATCTTTGTGCAGTCAAAACAGAAGGGACTCTATGTTTTCAGACTACTGATGGAGACCATCTCGTGCGTCATTAGTCGGAGGAGGTGGTACATAGCCACCTTCGGCTGATAGCTGACCTAATCTGCAGGCACGCCCTGACTTGCTTTGCAGTCTGTTTGAAGCCACGGGCGTTGGTAGAATTCCAGACCCTGTGGTCCAGGACTGGGTTCTGCTCTCAGCTCAGGATATAACCCGGCAGTCGGGTGGCCTAAAACCACCTAGAGTTCACACCCTTGGCCTAGTGTATAGGGAAGTCTCTATGCTCTGCATGGCTGCCACCGGCCTGGTTGATTAAACCGACCTTGGCCATTTTACTAAGACTAATCATTGATCTCACTCTGGCAAAACAGATCATTAATAATTGATCTCACTCTGGCAAAACAGATCATCAATCATTGATCTCACTCTGGCAAAACAGATTATTAATCATTGATCTCACTCTGGCAAAACAGATCATTAATCATTGATCTTTTAATGAAAAATCAATGACGATTTATAATGTAGATATGAAAGACAATTGATGAAGATATTAGTGTTGTTCAAGACGAACTGAGTTTCAAGTTGTTGATTAAACAATAAAAAAATCAATTATAACTGAGCTCTGAAATTAGTATTTACTTTAGAGGATTAGGACGAACAGGCAGACAATAAAATTGCCTGTGAGAGCAGACAATTATGTTATATTTGAATGTCGAAAGCACAGCTGATGACATTTAAATGATTTAGGGTGCGAGACGAAGCAAGGCTGAGCAATTTTCTTACGCTTGATTATTTTTTTTAGAATTGTAGTGGGTATTTTAACCTCCTCACCTCTGGTTGGTGCCAGTATTCTCGGGTGTCAGTTGGTTCCCCATCCACTATCTTCGAGTAAACCAAGATGATGCCCTCCAACGACTGTTCGCTGGTCAGCTCTAGATCATCCAGAGGCACGGAGAATACAGCTGAACTACCTGTTTCTTCCGTCTTCGACCATCTCCATGGAGGACTTGGTGGAGTAACAAAGTCCAGGATGGCTGTTTCTCCGCTTAAATCGTTATCTATAAGTTTGACTTCAACTGTGTAACGAGTCAAGCGGCCCAATGAAGAAATTTGAAGCGAATCACCGTCGTGAATAACTCTACCATCGGAGTGGTCTGTATACACAACATTGTATTCAAAAGTGCCCCGATTGGCAACTTCCTCTGCAATAATTGTAGGTTTAGAGAAAGAAACATGCAGCACGCTACCGTCTAAGTCCATTGAGAGGTAAGCAGGGGCTGATGCAATAAGAGTCCTGCAGGTCACTGGCTTTGACTTGAAGCCCTGTCCATGGCCCTCTCTAACGATTGGTGCTACAGTGGCTGCGTACTCAGTGTCCGGAGCTAGCCCTCTGACCCTCACAATCTCACTCCTTTCATAAAGATTGCTGACTCTCTGGATGTCAGCCCTGTCCACGGCCTGTTCCAAATGCCAGGTGCTTTCTTTGTCCGTATCCTGACTTTCATCCTCCTCCTCCTGCTCATAATCAGAGGATTTGGTGGCAGGTTCGTCATCTGACTTCGGATACTCCACTCTCACCATCACTCCTGAAACATCATCATTGATCTCAGGCTCAGTAATGATCAACTCAAAGCCATCTGCAAAGGACTTTCCGCACTGTGGTGTTTCGTCATAAGGTTCGGGGTAATTGAAGTTGTTTGACAGCAACTTCCCGTCCTGGTAGATCTCCGTTTCAAAGCGGTGACCATGTTTCACCTTTTCCAGCTTAACCATGTAGCAGTTCAAGTCTTTGGCGTCACCTAGTCTGTCCATGTTTTCTTTGGCGTACTCAGAGAAGACGCCTGCTTGAGTAGCCAGATCTCCTGCGAAGTCCCTTTCAGTGACCCACGTATCTTCTTCCCAAGTCCCGTCACCTTTGAGGAAGGTTTCTGCAATGTTTGAGTCTGCTGAGTCCGGCAGGATATTGATTGTGAGGGAAGTCACATTTTCATGCTTGAAGATGCATTCGTTATCATTAGCAGTCACTGGGTCAGACAACACCACCCCATTAGCTTTGATTTGCTCGTGGGTACTGTGCAGTATTTTCACCTCACGCTCTCTCAAGTCTAAGAAACTTTTGGTTCGCTCCTTCTCGAATGCAGTGGTGTTCAAGCTATCTATGAGATCGTAAAGCTTGGTCGGGTCTCCACCGGCTCTGACTTCTGGGATCCATTCAGCAATTTTTGCAGCGGCCGTGCTATAAAAATCTTCTAAATGAAGCTGGAATGTTACCAAAGGAACCCTTATAGCAGCATAGCGAACAGCAGGATCCGTTTCCAACAGGAAATTTACCCTTTTCAAGAAAGATTTCAGCTGTTCAAGGCTGTTTATGGCGGCGTTTGTTTTTTGCCCTTCTATTTCGTTGATAAGCGCTGCTGCTTGTCCACTACATGCATCTTCCATGGGGGATAAGTAGTATTTCAATGGGCTTATATACTGGTAATTATAGGTGCCATCTTCATTTTGTGTTGGTTCTGTCGCCTTGTAAGCCTTCACTGCTTCTAAGTAAGTTGTAGGGACTGATTCCAACAAGGCATCCCCATAAAACTTCACAGATATACTTTCATCATTCTTAACTTGATTGCCATGTATGTCAACAACGGCTTCTGCCTCTATATCGAGGTGAGGTATGTTTTCCACGGCTAGTTTCAACGACCCTTTAACCGTGGAACTGCTATCGGAGAGGCCATACTCTGTTTCAAAGGTCATGAATACACGTTGCCCGTAGTTAATTCGAGAAACGAAGTGAGTGGGGCCAGATTCACTCCCCATCATCTTGCAGTACTCGCCATTGGCCGTCCCGACAGTGTTCCTGTTGATGTCGTTGAAGTGGCTCTGGTAGATGCGGTAGCTAGTGTACCGGACCACGTTGTCCTTCTCGAGCTCGTCCTTAACGTACTCGGCACTGCCCTCCACATGAACTGCTCCGGACATGTAGTCCAGCTGGAGCTCCGCCTTCACTCCGAAGTTCTTTCCTCGAGTACTAGCGCTCGTATCCAACTCTACTCCTTCCCTGGTCTTACCTCCATTCTGCTTGTCGTCCGGCACTTTGTCTTCCGGATTGTTTATCCCGTTGTACAGCTCCATGCCGTTCATCATCAGATTAGTCCTGGCGTTGAAGAGGGTCCCCAGCCTCACATTTTCTCCTAGAGCAGTTCGTTCGAGCTGTTCTGACTCAGCTCTCTTAGCTATCCCTCCTGAGGCAAGGACCACCAAGGAGCACAGCAAAACGACCTGGTTCAGCATTCTTGGGGTGTACGAAAACTCGTAATGCAACTTCCAAATGCCAAGCTAGTTACTGAATATCACAAAACTATAATGAAAACAAAGGTTCGCTCGAAAAACTAGAATTACTGAACTACACAGCAGCAGGTGTGTTTCGGTCCCCCTCGTCTCTTAGCTGTCAGGATCCATTGGAGATGACGAATTTTACAAGTTTTTGTCACCTAACATCTCTTTCAAAAGGCTGGCGGCTACCAGCTGTAACAGGTTTTCCATATAGCACCTATAAGATTTGTAATAACTGTATAATGAGACTCGAAATAAATCCGAATTCTTGAAACAATCCGATTCACCTCGAATCAACATAAGAGCCCTCATAGTTCATACTGTCATATCAAAAATTTCGAATGGATGTAGTACGAATGTGCTCAACTGGTTTTTAATAAGGACAGCATAGAATTTACTTCTTATTTCTATATCCATTAAATTTCAACTTTCATAAAGTATACTGCCATGAATTAGCCAATCTGCAGAAGCCATCCAATGATGATTATAACCTGCACTAGGAATGTTACAACCTGGAGCACCATGTACCGAACTAAACTAACTAAAGTGAAATGTGGGAGGTGTCAACTGATTGTTCCTCTGAGGCTGTGGCGGGAGCACGTCCTTCAGCACACAGCCCTCAAGATTCTCAAACTCCCCAACTACCCTCCCTCCTTCCTCCAACTCACCAAGCACTACTGCGAGTATGTGCTGTATGCTTGTATTGGTATATTATTACCTATATTACCTATAGATATATTACCAATATCACCAATGCTTTTGAGAACAGTTATATTATGTATGATAGGTTAAGGTTGTAGACATGTTAAACTGCTCAATACAGTGACTCCAATATACTTTAGCATGAGGCTTTAGCACCAGAAAACCACAATTATGCATCGTGGGAAATCGAAAGCGGTGAGTATTTTAAGATTTTAGTTTTTCACAGTTGACAACAGCCCTTGAAGCAGAAAAAATCACCATAGCCAACCTGAGAATTCGACTAAATTTGTTATCACTAATTCTGTCTATGATACAGTAGCTGATACACGATACCGATAGCTTCCTCCGAAAGTTATTTCACCCCCCCCCCCCCCCCTGGACAAGAACCTAAAATCGACATCAGACCCCCGGCGCTCTTAATAATCAACCGGGGCTTTGTGGACAAATAAAGATAATAGCACTCTGCCGAACACAATATATAAGTATATAGTTATACCTTACGTATGTAATTGTATTGCCCTCAGATCAAGTGACGCTGCCCCCTGTGCCCTACAGCTTCGGTTTGAAGATCAGGCAGCTCCAGGAGAACATATTTCACTCGGAAGAACTACTCCAGGAGCTCCGTCAAACCTTCTTCACTGCTGACCCTGTGACTCCTGGTAGGTGGTCCCTACAACCCACTCTCAACCCACCCTCAACCCACTCCCTCTCCCACCTACCTGCTCCCCTAAACCTACTCCCTCCCTCCCCCTGCCCCTCCCAGCCCCCCTCCCCCACCCCTCTCACTAAACCCACCTGCTCCCAACCCTCCCTCAAACCTACCCACCTCCCTCCCAAACCTACTCCCCTCCCAGCCCTCCCCCCCCTCTCACTAACCCACCTACCTGCTCCCCTCAACCCACTCCCTCTCACTAACCCACCTACCTGCTCCCCTAAACCTACTCCCTCCTCCCCAACCCACTCCAATCCCAACCCACTCCTACCCCTCCCAACTCCCACCTCTCCCCACTCCCACGCTAACCCACTTCAATCCCAACCCACTCCCACTCAACCTACTTCAATCCCACCCTAACCCACTCCCGTCCCTCCCCAACCTCCCCTCACCCCACTCCCACCCTAACCCACTTCAATCCCACTGAATTCACCTAAAATATACCTTTAGTTTCTGAAATACACCCATGATTTTGAAAATACACCTAATAAGCACTATCTCGGATTGATTTTGTAAATAAAATTTTACTGAATTCACCTAAAATACACCTTTAGTTCCTGAAATACCTAATAAGCACTATCTCGGATTGCGTTTTTGAGGCGGTCTCCAAAAAAAGAAAAAAAAGATCGCCACTTTTTGGTAGCATAGTGCCCTCTTTTTTCGTTGATTTGCCCTCCTTTTTGGGCCAAAAACTGCCCTCCGAACGGATATTCAAGGGTCGGAAGCTATGATGGGGTGTTTAACGCGCACACAGTAAACGAAACCAAGCGAACTTTTAACAACTGGGACCAACATGTTTCGGCAGTGAAATCGAAGTTGCGTGTACATTCTACATAGACGAGAGAATGCACCTCGCGCAATGAATTATGAAATTTCTTATCAATGTCACATCTAAACTATGTTAACATTTTGTGTAATGGGCGGGGTAAACGTACCTGGAAATGAGAAATATTCAAATTGAAATGGCATATGGCTAGAATGCGATATATTCAACGAAGCTTGGTATGAGGATCAATTAATGAATCTTATTACTTTATTAGAAGTAATGTGTATTGATGCCCATTTTTCTCACAAGCTTAGTAATGAAGATATTTGAAAAAAGTTTGCACAATATCCTCCATGAAAAATACAAAGACAAAATTTCTACCCTACAGCACGGTTTTTTGCCTAATCGCTCTTGCACAACACAATTGATAAATTACGTTGACGCTCTTACGTTAAATCTAAATGACAAATCTCCACTGATGTTATATATATCAATTTTGCAAAAGCATTTGATAGTGTTAATCATGACATCATTTTAGAGAAACTGAAATTTTCTTATGGCATTGATGGATACCTACTGAGGTCTGAGATTCATTAAAGAATATCTTAAAGGAAGGCAACAGTGCGTATCCATTGATGGTTCTCTCTCGGGCATGTAAATAAAATGCGTTGATAAATGCAAAGTTCTCAATGGTTAAATTAAGTAATAAAGTAATAAGGCAAGCAGTAATTTTGAATACTATCTTCATGATACGAAACTTGACTACACGGATAACGAAAAAGATTTAGGAGTGCAAGTTGTCTCGTCTCTAAAATGGAATGCCCAGCAAGAATCTAGATGTCCTGCCGATGAAGTACAAATTAGATTATAACGACTTAGTCTTGTTCTTTAATAAGATGTTCAATCATCCTAGCCCATTTTCAAGTATCCCTGGTTATCTTAGAAAGAAGCACCTCCCTGACCCAAAATTAACTCGATATACTAGGAGTATGTCATCATCTGATAAACTTCAATTAGAATGTTCTATAAAACCTAGAATAGACGTTTTTGAAAATTCATACTTTGACCGTACACACCTACTTTGGAATGAAGTTCCATTGAATATAAGATCTGAGAATTGCTTAACAGCCTTCAAGATTAAACTTAAGGAATATCTCTGGATGAAGGCAGATAGTGAATTTGACTTATTTTGGTTAATAGACCTAAACATGAATAATGAAAGAACAACTATTTGTTGCCAGTGTTTTCCTATGATATGTATAATAAAAGGCGAAAGGAAAGGGACAGGAAGGGCGGCAAGGGACAGGAAGAAGAGGAAAAGGTTTAAAAGGGATTCATATTATTATGTTCATAACCAGGATCAGGCTCACCACCCACATCACACATTTCATACATCTTTTTGAATTTGTCAGAGATTTATATCACTCAGAGTAATAAATGTAATTTATTATTATTATTTTATTAAATTTGTTACGATAAATTTTTACCATCTACATAAATTATGCAATTTTACCAGCATTATAGAGTAGTCACGAGTACTATGCACGTGCCCCACTCATAGCATATGCAACAAGTTAGGCTTTACTATGTTTATGTTTTATTCAACTATGATTATTCAAATCTTTAACTAGGGCAAGTGATAATGTATACTTTGTTGTGTATACTATTTGTGATTTAAATAAAAATAAAAATATAGAATACTAGCAGGGCCGTTGTATTGGGCATGCAAATAAATACACACCTCAATCGACGCTGCTACGCAGACATCGTTCGCAAATTTCGACCTTTGCAATTCAAATTGATTAAATACTTTTTACCGCATCGAAAGATTTGAATCAGATCAATTTCAAAAGTTATGAGCAAAGTAATTAAAACATCATTCAACGTTCAATTTCATGAAGGAGCAGGGTGAACAATAGTTAGTGCTCTGAGTGTTGTTCCGTTTTGATCGAAAGATGATGTTAATTCTGACAACTGATTTTCATCCTGACATTGGACAATTCTGCTTTATTCACATAGTTCCAGGCCTAGAACGGTCTTCGTAATTCGACTCGATTAAATTGTACACTCTAGTCAACCTTAAATTGCGCTTAAAACGGATAGTTTCAATACGACAGTTACTACTGTTATCACCGACTCAGCTTTGATCCTCGACCGACCTTTGCCACAGGTTTATGATAAATATCCATCTGGAATATCCTCCTCTATTCGATGTCCATTTAAAAGTAGTAGCGTAATAGAAAGCGATCTTTATAATCTGTAATCTGCGACTTTATAATCAAGACTAGCAGGTTCGTTGGGCCTGCAAATACACAACTCACTTGGCGCTGCTACGCAGCACCTCGTTCGCAAATTTCAATCAGCTAAATACTTTTTACCGCATCAAAAAATTCCAATCATATCAAAAGTTATGAATCTCCGAAATCAAAACAACATTAAACAGAAATGACCGCGCGCGCAATTAATCTGCACGTGCAATTTCCCCCATTGCGCGCGCGTTGCCATGGGGCGTGACGTAAAAAAACACAAAATGCGATTTTATAAGTAAGACTAGCAGGCCCGTTGGGCCTGCAAGTACACAGCTCACTCGGCGCTGCTACGCAGCACCTCGTTCGCAAAATTCGACCTTTGCAATTCAAATCAACTCAATACTTTTTACCGCATCAAAAAATTCCAATCATGACAAAAGTTACAGAGTAACGTACTCATACCAGCTTTAAACAGAAATGAACGCGCGCGCGATTAATCTGCACGTGCATTTTTCTCATTGCGCGCGCGTTGCCATGGGGCGTGACGTACAAAAAACACAATCTGCGACTTTATAAGTAAGACTAGCTGGCCCGTCGGGCTTGCTAAGACACACCTCACTTGGCGCTGCTATGGAACATCTCGTTCGGAAATTTTAGACACTACCATTCAAATTGATTGGATACTTTTAACCGCATCAAAAAATTCCTCATCGAATAAATCAAATATTTAATTTTATGAAGGAGCAGAGCGGAAAATAGAACCGTCTCCCACCACAACCCACTCCCACCTCAACCCACTCCCACCTCAACCCACTCCCACCTCAACCCACTCCCACGTCACCCCACTCCCACTCCAACCTACTCTCACCCCAACCCACTCTCACCCCAACCCACTCCCACCCTAACCCACTCCCACACAACCCACTCCCGCCTCAACCTACTTCCACCCCAACCCTCTCCCACCTCACCCCTCTTCCACCTCAACCCACTCTAACCCCAACTCACTCCCACCCCAACCCACTCCCACCTCAACCTACTCCCACACAACCCACTCCCACTCCCACCTCAACCCACTCAACCCACTCCCACCTCAACCATCTTTCAACCCACTCCCACCCCAAGCGATTTTTGTTAGCAGAGATTGTGGTTTGGAAAGGTAAGAAATGGGATATATATGATATGTTTATGTTATGTAACAAGCCTGTTGGGCCTGAAAATACACTTCTCAACGAAATCAAAACAGCATAAGAACCCAACTAATCGTGACATGACGCATCACGTCACGCGTCACGTCATGCGTCCCCTGTTCTAACTAATCGTGACGTGACGCGTCACGTCACGCGTCATGTCACGATTAGTTAGAACAGAGGACGCGTCCCCTGTTCGCCGTTCGGAAGAAAATCCTAACTAATCGTGACGTGACGCGTCACGTCACGATCTCGCGCGCGCATTTCTTCCAGATTTTGACTCAGGATATCAATGAGCAGAGAGAGATCTAGTGTCAATAAAGAAACAAGAAGTAACTTCATAATTTCTGACAAGTGAAAAGACAAGAGTTCTTTAACAACTCAAGTTGAAAGTTAAAGCTTCAACTTAGACTTGTTTTATTTGCCTAAAAATAGTGCACTAACGTATCAACTTCATATTAAATCAAGCTATCGATTGTCAATGTCAGCAAAATTGAGCAAAAAATCAAAATTGCGAAGGCAGAACCGGAAACTACACAGTACACACACCACAGAGCAAGGACAAGCAACATATCAGATAACAACACAAGAGAAATGGTGTCTGCTGATGTGTGTCTGCTGATGTGTGTGTATAGTGTGTATAGTAATCTTGCAGTGTTGGAAATATATAAAATTAATTCCGATATCTGCTGATGAGGTAGGCGTTGACCCCTGCTGTAGACTGACCAGTGATCAGGTAACCTGCATCATGCAATAATGCAAGGGCGGTTGATATGAGACATAGGTCACCTGATCAGCCTACAGCAGGGGTCAACGCCTACCTCATCAGACACCATTTCTTTTTTGTTGCTATCTGATGTGTTCCTTGTCCTTACTCTGTGTAGTGTGTTGCAGTTGTGCCTTGGCATTACTGATTGTTCGTTCAATTTTCCTGACAACCGAAAGCTTGATTATATGAAGTTGATGCGTTATTGTAGTATTATTGGGCAAATAGAACAGGTCTAAGTTGAACTTTTCACTTGAACACCTTGAGTTGTTAAATACCTCTTGTCTTGTGACTTGTCAAAAATCATATGAAGATACTTCTTGTTTCTTTATTTGACACTAGATCTCGCTCATTGATATCCTGAGTCAAAATCTGGAAGAAATGCGCGCGCGAGATCGTGACGTGACGCGTCACGTCACGATTAGTTAGGATTTTCTTCCGAACAGGGGACGCGTCCTCTGTTCTAACTAATCGTGACATGACGCGTGACGTGACGCGTCACGTCACGATTAGTTAGAATAGGGGACGCATGACGTGACGCGTGACGTGACGCGTCATGTGACGATTAGTTGGGGTCTAAAGACTAACTTATATAACATCAAGATCGAAGATAAAATTACTGTCTTGGCGGCTTGGCATCAAATGTCTTGATAAAGCCAACATTTTCCAGTATGGTTGTTCGGAGATGAGCCTAGCCTGGCGAACTCAGTGGAAGTCCTTGCTGAACGGCATGTTAAACAAGGAACTGAAGCTGAGAGGTTCCGTTCAGTCCGAGCAGCTATTGTGTCACATGTTGGTATATAAAAAGTGTGTTTCTCAACATAACTCCAGATGAAACACAAATGAACGACTTTTGTGTGACGTGTCTTGAGCCACCAAAAATTGATTCAAATTTTTCGACTTTCGAAAGGAAAGCAGTCTCCCAATAAGTAAGAAGTAACTCCTCACTGAGGTCGTCAGTTCACTTCTTTTTCCGAATCACACTCAAAATCCACATGCTCCCGCTTACGTAGAGGCAGTTGCAACTCATTGGGTGAGTTAATGGGCTTTATGATGCGTCAATAGATCATAATTGGGGTATTCTAGTACAGTATAGCAGTATTTATTTTCATGTTATGGAGTCAATGGGAGCACTAATTGAAACCAGTAAGCGCTTGCGAAGTTGAAGCATTATTGTAACCTATCATTTTATGATTTTATATTTTTAGATCGTGCTTTCTGTTCTTCAAAGCTAGAGAAATAAATTTTATTGGCAGTCTCAACATCGTGAGCAGGGCAATTAAAAAGGGATTAATACCTGCTGCTTCTTCAGCTTTCAGACGGCATATATGCAATTCATTTTGAGAAAACGATGAATAAATGTCATTAAGGCATAAATGATTATGTTGTTTTGCACAATGTCTTAGGTAACACCTAGGTTATAGGTGCTCCTATAGCCCATAGGTGCGCCTATAGCCTATATAAAGTAGAAGCTATTAACAATTTACCAATCTGCCTTTTTCATCGTGTTTTATTTAAAAGCTGATTTTTCGGATAGCCTACACTGTATTTCTGTTAATCATATTTATGAGCTTTATCTATGCATTAAATCATTTTTCCTTCTTCAATTTTTACACTTTCCATTGAATGGAGGAATAGGAATTACAGGATTGCTTAAACTCTTAAAATCAAAAATTGATAGTTAGCTACGATGAAAGAGCTTGGGATTCTCCTGATTGCCCTTAACGTCACATTACTCATCTCGAAAGAAAATTTTATCTTGGACCTCAAAAGTTTAGACGAATACAATCTACCTGTGGACTATAGCCTCGTATCAAGTAATAATTCATCTGAGTTTTCCTGCTTCCAATATGCGTCGGGGTTGTTGCCGGAGGACTTTATTGAAGCCCATACCAGCACGACAGAACCAAGCGGTCCCCTCATGTGCAGGTTCCAGTATGATGAGATGTACGTGAACTGGAAGCTGTTTACATCGAATGTAGTGGAGTTGGAGCCCTTCCTGACTGGTGCTTACCACACTGAGTCCAGGTGGTACTGCTCACTTTGGAGTGGGAGCCAGCTCTGTGACGGCGACTCCGTGTGTCTGACTGACGAGTGTGGGTGCCCGGGAACCCAGGTGTTTTACTGTGCGGATGGCTCGGGCTGCATCACCTTTCCCAGGCTCTGTGATGGGAGGCAGGACTGCTTGGATGGGTCCGATGAGTGCTACTGCCCTGACACGATAGTATTCCCAAACAAGTCGCTGGGACATAAAAAGATCTGCCTAGCAAGAGATCAATACTGTCGCCATAAACAACGCTATGCGGTTAACAGGGAATTCAATGCCTTATACAATTGCACTGACACTCATTTGGAACACCCAGTGAATGTCCTTTACCAATGCTTGAAGGACGCAAAAAAGGATTATGAGAACTATCGAAATTTCTTGGCATCGGATGATGGCGTGATTAATTTTTGCAAGAATAATTGCTCTTATCTGCCGGATTTTGAAGCCAAAGGATGGATCCAATATTGTGATCGAGTCAGGGTAGGGTCAATGACCGATTTTAACTTCGTGTGTGATCTTAATAATTTCAAGGATGTCACTGATCCCGCTCTCTCGATGTTATGTGATGAACATGTGGACTGTAACTCCAAAACTGATGAGATGGGATGCCCGGGGAGGTTTTATTGTGAGCCTAACATAACAACTCACTGGATTATGCTGGACAAGGTCTGTGATCATGTTAAGGACTGCACCAATGGGGCTGATGAGTGCGAAACTTGCTCCTTGAATGACAACTTATCTTCCCCTGATTTTCTCATTCAATCAAAGTTTGTGGTTACTCTAACATGCCTGCTGGCCCTGCTGATTATCTTCATGAATTGCTTCCAAATAAGAAAGTGCTATTCCATGGAATGTACCTCAAACATAAAGAGAACTGAAAGGTGCTTCCTACTCAACTTATTTGCACATGATTTGCTGATGGGCCTTTACTTATTAGCAGTAATTGTAGCAGGCATGGTCATAAGATTCCAAGGCAGGTATTGTTTGCTTGAACGTGCCTGGAGGTCAAGTTGGGCATGTTCAGCTCTTGGAGTGGTCTTCTCTTCATCTGCTCACGGGTCCTTGCTAACCATAGCCTTAATGAGCATCACCCGGTTCATGACCTGTCTGAGAGTTTCAATTCACTTCAAGACGAGGTCTATTCTCATAGCCATAGCAGTAGCAAATCTATTCAACTGGGCGCATTCCTTTCTGCCCTTATTCCCTCTCTCTACTTTGCAGAACATCTTCAGAACAGACATTTTCTTCAAGAACTTGCACATAAATCCATTCTTCACAGAAAATCCCATAGACAAATCCCGACTGTTAAAGGTCCATGAAGGTCTCGTTAAGCCATCAACCTCAGAAAATCCATCTGACATCTACAAGATCATTGAAGATTTGAGGGTGTTACTTCCAATAGTGAGATATTTGACATTGAAGAAATCGGTTATTATGGTAACACAGGCCTCTGCAGCCACAACATCTTTAAATCCCATGGTTCATACTCCCTCTATAAGATATGCTATTGTTCATGTATCTTACTTGTGCTTAGCATTTTTAGTACAACATACTTGAGCATACTTAGAAAATCCAAGAGCACAAAGAGGAAAGTGGCTGGTCTGACAGCCAACCAAGATGTCCAACAGCGCATCAAGTCATCAATAACCCTCAAAGTGGCTCTGATGATTGGATCTCAACTAGCTTGCTGGATAGCCTTCATCCTCACTATCTTCATCATGGAGTATGTCATCAAGAAACCTGCTCCCCCACTCCTATTCGAGGTGTTCGCCCTGGTGGTTATACCTATAAATAGTCTGCTGAACCCTGTCTTTTACAGTGAGGTGTACAAGAAGATCCTCTTCAAATTGTGGGAACTTTGGAGATCGATTTTATGTTTTTAAATAATCTCTGGCAACACGAGTTATGATGGACAATTTTGAATGCTGGCATATTTTATTTTAGGTAAACCAAAAAGACATCAAAAGCTAAGTTCATATTAAGTTTTAGTTGGTGGGGGCAATCCCCTCAAACCTCTCAAATTAAACCCTCTATTGGCAACCTTTATGTCCACTTAAGGGGAGGGGTAAATTTAACCATCCATAGATTGATTTGATGGAAGCATCAAAACCAAGCAACAAGAAAGGTAACATTAATGACATGGGCGAGAATGAAAGTGTAAAACGGAGCAAAAGTAGGAAACGTGGAAACACATCAAAAAGGGGTGTGTGGAAAACAGAAATAATTAAAAATCATTCAATGGGAATATTACAAACGAAAATGGTACCATTTGAGAAGAGTGCCAAAAATCAGGAAAAAATGGTAGACAGCATTTTGAAAAAGTGCCAATTCTCACAAAAAAATTTACCATTTGTAAAACATTTAAGAAATGCAGAGGATGAAAATGGTACAATTTTCAAAAAAGGTGAAAAATCCAGAAACAAAAAACTGCCAAATTTCACAAAAAATGGCACCATTTGAAAAATGTGCCAAAAAGTACAGGCTACAGAATAATGTGGTACCATTTCAAAAAGGTGATTGTGAAGAATCAGTAACAAATAAGCTACCATTTGAAAATGATGCGAAAAATCATAAACAAAAATGGAACTATTTCAAAAAAGTGTGAAAAATTAAGAACAAATTGGTACCATTTGATTAAAAGCCCCTTTGTTTGTAGTAAATGATATTCTGGCACCCAGAAAAAAGCCCCTCAAACCCCAAAAATTACTACCCCTCCCCCTCAGTGGCGCTTTTCATATCCACCAAAAGTAAGGGAGTTGGCCCCGTGGTGCCATGGACAAAACATAAAAAGTAAAGACATTACTCGATGTGTTGAGAGCTTTTGGGTTATTTTGTTAAATAAATAGGTACAAAACTATCGAATTCTTTCCTTTTCATGGATTGTTTTGATTTTTGAATGTTTCGTGCTCAATTGATAATCTTGAGCAGTGAGCTGTATTTAAGTGCTAGAGTATAGAACTGAAAAATTTAAAATGGAATGTTTTCCGATGTAAACTCTAAGCTTAATTTTTATATCCTGGGTATGATGATGCAGTCGATGAAGCCAACTTGGCCCTACAGGATGATCGTTTCCGATCAGTTACAGAAGAAAGGAGGGGAGCCTCCAGTCTGCCTAAATTTGTCCCATTGGTCCTCTAGTGGTCCTCTAGTGGTCCTCTACTGGTCCTCTAGTGTCCTCTAGTGGTCCTCTATAGTGGTCCTCTAAGAGAAGTCGGCGAACCTCCAGTCTTTAATCCTAGTTTTTAATCACTCAGGAAAAGGAATGATTTATTGTGGGATGATACTACAGATAGGTTAGGTGTTTAAGTGGTTCAGGCAAAGGGGTCTATCATGAGCTTACCTAAGCGTCACTGCTCGGGGAGAACAACGATTAAGTCACAAAGATAAAACAATACAATCGGTTGACATTCAATGAAACTTCCTGCCCAACAATATCGCCTATACATGCATCGTTGGAATTGTTACGTTCCCGTCAAGGTACGTTCCAATCGAGGTCACTTTTATAAGTCAAATGTCCCTTTGCCACAAGGTTACTCGAAGTTAGTAACTTTCAAGGTCACTTATTGTAATCAAGTGCCCTTTTGCCCTTGAGGACCCTTTTTTACTGATTTAGAAATTTTGAAAGTGACCCGTCTTGGTGCTAAAATTTAGCTCATAACAGCGCAGCTGGAAAGTGAGAAGACATTTATTAAATGATTTAGAGTGTGAGGCAAAGCGAAGCTGAGCGCTCTAAATGCTCTGGAAGAGACATTAAATGATTTAGAGTGTGAGGCAAAGCGTAGCGCCGAAGCTGAGCCGATTGCTCTGAATGCTCGGTTCTGTGCTATATCATCTGACATCCCCAACTGTACATTCCCAGAGCTGAGCGAGAACGAAGGAGTCCTGTGGGGCTGCTGCCTCTTTGAGGGTCTGAAGGGCAATGCTGCTGCCAGATACGTTACAGAGAACTACTGGGAAAGTGTGAGAGGCATCCTCGCCAGCAACTCCTTCCCCTCTCCCCCGGATATCAGGTATTGCTGCTGCCATACCTGGCATCACTTGTGTTGCCATACACGGTATCCCTTGTGTTGCTATACCTGGTATCCCTTGTGTTGCTATACCTGGCATCCCTTGTGTTGCTATACCCGGTATCCCTTGTGTTGCTATACCCGGTATCCCTTGTGTTGCTATACCTGGTATCCCTTGTGTTGCTATACCTGGTATCCCTTGTGTTGCTATACCTGGTATCCCTTGTGTTGCTATACCCGGTATCCCTTGTGTTGCTATACCTGGTATCCCTTGTGTTGCTATACCTGGTATCCCTTGTGTTGCTATACCTGGTATCCCTTGAGTTGCTATACCTGGTATCCCTTGAGTTGCTATACCTGGTATCCCTTGTGTTGCTATACCTGGTATCCCTTGTGTTGCCATACCCGACATCCCTTGTGTTGCTATACCTGGTATCCCTTGTGTTGCCATACCCGGCATCCCTTGTGTTGCTATACCTGGTATCCCTTGTGTTGCTATTCCTGGTATCCCTTGTGTTGCTATACTTGGTATCCCTTGTATTGCTATACCTGAGTACCTGGTATCCCTTGTGTTGCTATACCTGGTATCCCCTGTGTTGCTATACCTGGTATCCCTTGTGTTGCTATACCTGGTATTCCTTGTGTTGCTATACCTGGTATCCCTTGTGTTGCTATACCTGGTATCCCTTGTGTTGCTATACCCGGTATCCCTTGTGTTGTTATACCCGGTATCCCTTGTGTTGCTATACCCAGTATCCCTTGTGTTGCTATACCCGGTATCCCTTGTGTTGCTATACCCGGTATCCCTTGTGTTGCTATACCTGGTATCCCTTGTGTTCCTATACCTGGTATCCCTTGTGTTGTTATACCTGGTATCCCTTGTGTTGCCATACCCGGTATCCCTTGTGTTGCTATACCTGATATCCCTTGTGTTGCCATACCCGGTATCCCTTGTGTTCATACCCGGTATCGCTTGTGTTGCCATACCCAGTAGGTATTGTTCCCAGTATCCCTTATGTTGCTATGCCCGGTATCCCTTGTGTTGCACTATACCTGGTATCCCTTGTGTTGCTATACCTGGTATCCCTTGTATTGCTAGACCCGCTATCCCTTGTGTTGCTATACCCGGTATCCCTTGTGTTGTTATACCCTGTGTTGCCATACCCGGTATCCCTTGTGTTGCTATACCTGGTATCCCTGTGTTGCTATGTTCATACCTGGTATCCCTTGTGTTGCTATACCTGGTATCCTTGTGTAAAATACCTGTATCCCTTGTGTTGCTATACCTGGTATCCCTTGTGTTGCTATACCTGGTATCCCTTGTTGCTATACCTGGTATGAGTTGCTATACCTGGTATCCCTTGTGTTGCTATACCTGGTATCCCTTGTGTTGTTGCGCTATACCTGGTATCCCTTGGTATTGCTATACCTGAGTACCTGGTATCCCTTGTGTTGCTATACCTGGTATCCCCTGTGTTGCTATACCTGGTATCCCTTGTGTTGCTATACCTGGTATTCCTTGTGTTGCTATACCTGGTATCCCTTGTGTTGCTATTATATCCCTTGTGGTATACCCGGTATCCCTTGTTAGTATACCCGGTATCCCTTGTGTTGCTATACCGAAGGTATCCTGGGGTTGCTATCCCTTTGTTGTATACCCGGTATCCCTTGGTACCTGGTATCCCTTGTGTTCCTATACCTGGTATCCCTTTTGTGTTGTTATACCATCCCTTGTTGCCATCCCTTGTGTTGCTATACCTGATATCCCTTGTGTTGCCATACCCGGTATCCCTTGTGTTCATACCCGGTATCCCTTGGTATCCCATTGTGTTGCCATACCCAGTATCCCTTATGTTGTACCCGGTATCCCATACCTGGTATCCCTTGTGTTGCTATACCTGGTATCCCTTGTATTGCTAGACCCGGTATCCCTTGTGTTGCTATACCCGGTATCCCTTGTGTTGTTATACCTGGTATCCCTTGTGTTCCTATACCTGGTATCCCTTGTGTTCCTATACCTGGTATCCCTTGTGTTGCCATACCCGGTATCCCTTGTGTTGCTATACCTGATATCCCTTGTGTTGCCATACCCGGTATCCCTTGTGTTCATACCCGGTATCCCTTGTGTTGCCATACCCAGTATCCATTGTGTTGCCATACCCAGTATCCCTTATGTTGCTATACCCGGTATCCCTTGTGTTGCTATACCTGGTATCCCTTGTGTTGCTATACCTGGTATCCCTTGTATTGCTAGACCCGGTATCCCTTGTGTTGCTATACCCGGTATCCCTTGTGTTGCTATACCTGGTATCCCTTGTGTTGCTACTCCCGGTATCCCTCATGTTGTCATTTGTAATATCCGGTATGATACCTAATTAATAATTACAAGATTAATGGCGTTATTCGAGTGGTCCCCCTCAGGCGGGCCATGAAGAAGTCCCTGCACAAGTTGGACATGAGTCTGAGGCAAGGCCACGAGGAGGTGGGACAGAGTAGGTGGAGTGGAGTGGCCGGGTGCGCCTGCGTGCTTCAGACAACTCCACTTCACGACCCTTCAGACTTGGAACACTCCAGGGCATCCACCAAACTCTCAGAAACAGTGCCAGGTATAAATAGAAGCAGCAGTTTCACTCTTCTAGTTATAGAGGCAGCAGTTTCACTCTTCTAGAAATAGAAGCAGCAGTTTCACTCTTCTAGAAATAGAAGCAGCAGTTTCACTCTTCTAGAAATAGAAGCAGCAGTTTCACTCTTCTAGAAATAGAAGCAGCAGTTTCACTCTTCTAGAAATAGAAGCAGCAGTTTCACTCTTCTAGAAATAGAAGCAGCAGTTTCACTCTTCTAGAAATAGAAGCAGCAGTTTCACTCTTCTAGAAATAGAAGCAGCAGTTTCACTCTTCTAGAAATAGAAGCAGCAGTTTCACTCTTCTAGAAATAGAAGCAGCAGTTTCACTCTTCTAGAAATAGAAGCAGCAGTTTCACTCTTCTAGAAATAGAAGCAGCAGTTTCACTCTTCTAGAAATAGAAGCAGCAGTTTCACTCTTCTAGAAATAGAAGCAGCAGTTTCACTCTTCTAGAGGCAGCAGTTTCACTCTTCTAGAAATAGAAGCAGCAGTTTCACTCTTCTAGAAATAGAAGCAGCAGATTCACTCTTCTAGAAATAGAAGCAGCAGTTTCACTCTTCTAGTTATAGAGGCAGCAGTTTCACTCTTCTAGAAATAGAAGCAGCAGTTTCACTCTTCTAGAAATAGAAGCAGCAGTTTCACCCTTTAGAAACGAAAGCAGTAGTTTCATTCTTCTAGAAATAGAAGCAGCAGTTTCATTCTTCTAGAAATAGAAGCAGCAGTTTCACCCTTTAGAAACGAAATCAGTAGTTTCATCCTGCTGCCCTGCGCCCTGTCTTTCCCACCCCTCACCTCGCACTTTTCAGAGGCAGGAGAAGGCAGCATGGGGATGCTTCACATCGCCAACATAGGCTCCGTGGCTGCCGTGCTGTCTCGGGGCGGCACCCCCAAGCAGATCACCTTCACTCACTCAGTGGCGGACAAGGCGGAGCGGCAACGAGTCATTTCCAACGGGGGCGCCGTCTCCTCCTCAGGGCAAGTCAGTCATCTGCACAGAGCACAGAGCATACTTTAACACACCTTAAACTATCACTAAAATCATATTCCCTCCCTACTTTAACACACCTTAACTCGTCATATTCCGACCCTGGCCAGCGTAGTTATCCCCGTAATATGAGGAAAAGAAGTAGAAATAGAGCGTCGAGAAGTAGAAATAGAGCGTCGAGAACTATCCGGAACAATTCGTCGTAACTTTTAGGTCTAAGAGAAGAGTCAGTTTGATCAATACAGTAGGCGTATACCTATATTTAATGATTTATTCCCCATTTCATAATCAGTTGATGTGTTAACTCTGGCCAGGTGAACTGTGTGACAACCGTTACCAGAGCTCTCGGGTTCCACGGCGACCCTTCTCTGCGGCAGTGTCTGTCTCAGAAGCCCTACTGTAACACTGTGCCCCTACTACCTACTGACGAATTCCTCATTGTCGGTGGGTTTCATCTATTAATGTTTATATTAGCGCATTCCCAGCCATGCTCTAAGCGACTTAGCGTATATTAGCGCATTCCCAGCCATGCTCTAAGCGACTTAGCGTATATTAGCGCATTCCCAGCCATGCTCTAAGCGTATATTATATTTGTTCTGAATGCACCCTTAGTGGTTCCTAACATGAGATTTACAGACAATATTGTATAAAACCTTACCCCTCCTACTCACTGACGAATGGACTGCTTCAGCAAACCACGCGTTCTGGAAGTACCTGGGCCCCAAGGAAGCGTGCAGCATGTGCAATGCTGTCTTGAAGCCGAGTTTGAGGAAACTAGTCCACATCTATACCACCATACCCGGACAAGAACAGGTAAAAATCACACATCTACACCACCATCCCCGGACAAGAACAGGTAAAAATCACACATCTATACCACCATCCCCGGACAAGAACAGGTAAAAATCACACATCTATACCACCATCCCCGGACAAGAACAGGTAAAACTCACACATCTATACCACCATCCCCGGACAAGAACAGGTAAAAATCACACATCTACACCACCATCCCCGGACAAGAACAGGTAAAACTCACACATCTATACCACCATCCCCGGACAAGAACAGGTAAAAATCGCACATCTACACCACATCTACACCACCATCCCCGGACAAGAACAGGTAAAACTCACACATCTACACCACATCTATACCACCATACCCGGACAAGAACAGGTAAAACTCACACAGTTAGGGGCTTCACCTCTCCTATCTTGAAAACACGATGTTGGTATTGGACTGTGCCAGGATGGACAGGACGATATACAGAATTTTAACGATCGTCTTGAGTCCATAGGCCAACATAGCCCATGTGAGGCCCCGGAGCAAAATGGGGTCCAAAAATCAAAATTTAACATAGAAGAAATAGCTTAGCTTTTTATTGCAATCTCGATGAGCTGATCATTTTAGTGTATTTTCTGGCCAAATCGGATAAAATATGGCCAAGTTATGGCCTTGCGAAACGCGCACCAAAGTGGCAATTGGCCTATTTTGGACCTGAAGGTGGCTAGAATGGCTACATTTTTCGAGTTTCAAACTTTTTGCCCTTAATTAAGGTCAATATCGATGGAGAAACCAATTTTAAATAAATCGGGTGTAAGTTGGCCATTATAGCCCATAAAAAATCTCCCAAAAATCCATAAAATGACGTCATCTCAAAACGCTTATTTTTCGAATTGTCCTCCACTCAACGTCTAATAACTTGCACCAGGATTGTAATTATTCCATTTTTGCAGGGGTTAAATGGGTGAATTCCGCAGAAACGTATGGATCTGTATTTTTGATTAAGGCCTCCAAAATTTTTTCATCCCTGACATTAACCGCACAGCTGTCGGAATAGAAGTAAAACCATTTAAGAAATTAATCTCCACTACGGATGGATGCCGTCTATGTTTGCTCTCCACAGGACGACGCGTTGTCTCAAACCTCCTCCCTGGATTACGACGCTCTGGTTTCAGACTTCGGAGACGAGTCCAAAGACAGCTCCATGGTACCTGACAACGAGAGCGAGGTAAGAAGTTGTGTGGAAGAGTGGGGTCAAGGAAGAGGGGTTACTTACAGGCCCAACTATTCATGCGATTATCTATGTGAATAGCCCACTTTTGCTGGCAATATCAGCTTTTCATGAAATTTGGGGATTAAGGCTTTGAACCACTTGAACTTCTGACAATATTATCAATAAAAGTTATATGTATTATGTAGCAACGCTCGTTCCAGTTTTTCCCATTTGGTTAATTAGTTAATTCAATGTAAGTCATCTTTTAGTGTTTTGATCTCTGGAGCTTGAAGCTTCACCAAGTTTGAACGTTATCCATATTGTGCAGAAATCCATGTGCTCTGATAACTTCACACACATTTACACCCCGGTTGCACCTTGGCAGAAATCCATGTGCTCTGATAACTTCACACACATTTACCTCCGGTTGCGCCCCAACTTGTCAGAAAAACGTGATGCTGGTGAAGTTCAACTCGCTGATAAAGATGGCAACCACAATGCTAGCTAAGAAGTTCGAGGAGCAGAACGAAAAGGAGAAGGACGGGGAAGAGAAGGAGACGAAATCTCGGGAGTCAAAGACTCGGAGTGGAACGTCTGCGAAGGAGGACAAGGAAGGATTAGATATTAAAGACGATGAGGTGATGGCTACTCAGCAAAGGATTGCGGAGCATACTCCTCATGTGCAGCCATGGGATCGTGGGGCAGTCACGTGCACACATAGCTGTCGAACTTTGGGAGGGCTCACTACCCTGCTTTTTCGCTAATTTCCCTGGTTTTAGCGCTTTTCAAAAATACTTCTTTTAGAGAGTTAGAGATACATGTATTGTGACAAGGTGATTTGAAATTCTGTGGTTCGCCCTGCTTTTGAAAACTTTTACCCTTCTGTTAAATTGGTATCTGAAAAAAGAGCTCCAAAGTTCGGCAGCTTCCTGCCCAATCACGTGACCCGAGCAGCAGTCACGTGATGCACGTGACGTTGCCTGGCAACGATGTCACGTGACCCTTGCAGCAGTCACGTGACACACGATGCCTGGCAACGAGCACTCAGCACTGTGAAGCTCGAAGTGAAGTGAAGCACCTCGCAGGAGAAGAAAAGCAGTGGAAGAGAACTTTATGTTATACTGGAACTAATGTTATCCGGAATAACTCATGTGAACAGTTGCATGAATATATTTGATGTGATTTCCGCCAGTTTTAGTGCCGTCAATGAACTATCCGAAATGATACACACTCGAAGAATTATTTCGGTTTAATATCGTGAACCTTATCAGGTTGTTCTGAACTATAGCTCCTTTGCTGAATTCCCTCTCTGTGAAACGGAAAGTATTGACCTGCAACATCACTTGCAAAGCGTTATCCTTAATCAGACCTTATTTCTATCATTATACTCGAGACATAATTTCTATATGATCAGAAAATTCAAATTTGATTTTCATTAGAAATTGGCTGCGAGAATCATCAATTAACTGTTAAATTTGTAAATGTGGACAGGTTTATCGAAATATGCAGGTCAATACTTTCTAAGGGCACTGTGGTTAAATTGAACGTCCCTAAATTCATGAAATATCTCGTTTCTTATTACTTTGTTAGCGTTTTATTCATGAAACCAAATCTCTTCTTTGTCAAGGAAATCAGAAATTCACTCTGTTAGTATCTTTAATTCGCACAATCATGTTATTTTATCATTGTTAGTGAAGTTTTATGTAGTTCTGTCATCATGACAGATCATTTCTGAATAATATTTTGATTATTGTTTCTTTTTGATAGGTCAAATCATTTATCGGTCAAAGAACTAATTTGCAGCTGTTTTTTCGACTTTTTATGCTTTTATGGCCAGGAATCACGAAAAAATTGCCAATATAATTCTGGTCGGCACGTTTTGAGATGTAAACAATCCCTTTTTGACCCTCTTGCCTTTTTGTCTTGAGGTTGGGGTGGCAATGGAAAAGTTCTGAAGGTTGAACATTCTACGGGTACTACCTCTACTGCCCATGGCAGGTTTTGAAGTGCTCATTAAGTTTCTTACTCCATCAAAAATTTAAAAAGTCTCCAGTTTTCGTCTTTTCAGACAAATTTGAAAATCATGATTAAATTACAAAATTGCAGGCAGGATGCCAGCATTTCCAGTGCCCCCAAAAGAAAAACCATACCCATCTCCATTCCCTAAGAACTGGTTACCCCTGACACCCCTCTCAATTCCCTAGTAACTGGTTACCCCTGACACCCATCTCCATTCCCTAAGAACTGGTTACCCATGACACCCCTCTCCATTCCCTAAGAACTGGTTGCCCCTGACACCCCTCTCCATTCCCTAAGAACTGGTTACCTCTGACACCCCTCTCCATTCCCTAAGAACTGGTTACCCCTGACACCCCTCTCCATTCCCTAAGAACTGGTTGCCCCTGACACCCATCTCTATTTCCTAAGAACTGGTTGCCCCTGACACCCCTCTCCATTCCCTAAGAACTGGTTGCCCCTTGCAGTCTCCAAGTAACTCGGCCCCCAGATGCAAGCCGGAGAAGAGGTGAACTGGGCGGAGATGTTTGACGATCCCCTGGAGAACCTGACACTGGATCTGGTCTGCAAAGTCCTCAGTGAGAACATGTCCAACTGTCTGGTGGACGGGGCCCACCAGGCCGGGGCCCTGGGTCCTATCGCTGTCTCAGTCATGCTCCTGCCTGGATCCATGGAGATGGTAAAGCGGAGACTCTTCTTCGAGCAAGCTATCCACGAGCTCAAGAAAATGTGAGATTATTGTTTGGGGTTTTAGATAGCACAGCTTTGTAAAACAAACTGAAAATTTGAATAAATTTTACTATAAAATTTAATAAAATAAAAATATAATAAAACTGTGTAAATTTTTCGCGTCTCAATTGATTTGTTCTTTGAAAGTTAAAGCTGTGATAATTTTATTTTACGATTTACCTTCAAGTCAGTCCGTTTTCTTCCTCTTTTCCTTTATCATCTGCAGATTATGCAAATGTTCTCCAAAGGTATTGGGGAAAGGTATTGGGGAAATTCAAAATTCAAAAAGGGTGATGGTTTCGTTAAAACAAATTATTTAAACGTAATTGAGAAGAAACGACACGTAGTTGGTATTTATTTATAGATCTAAGAAATGAATTTGATGTATAAAAACGATTTTACAAGTTGAATATCTATAACTGATCAGAAGCTAACTCTCCTTAAGAGAATAGGAGTACAATCTATTGTATTGTATTGTATTGTATTGTAGGTTCCCCAAACTCGGAAGTAAGGGGGACAGTACCCTTAAGGGCACTGCCAGCACTGGGGCCACGGGACACCACTTATAGCGACGGCAAGTTGCCACTGGTACCCACTGGGTGCTCTGGCTTTATTGGGAACAGCATTTCAGTGACATTGGCTTGGTGAACTTCACTGAGCAATGGGGGTCCGGGTGTTAGGCCAGACAAGCCGCCTTTACTGCTGCACACTACAGTTTGAGTCAACTATATCTCTGTCCAAAGCACAGAAAAATAGATTTACTCTCTCTGTCCACATTGCCATGGGTCGGTCAAAAAGTCATAAAGGTAAGTGTAGTTTTGAAGGCGTGAGCTGGGTTGCCTTCGGTAACATAAGTGTATTTAAAAAGTGGTACGGATTTCATTTTGAGTGGTGATTATCGAAATGTCAGGACCCTCCTGCTCTCCTTCCATTATTTTCTTGAATCAGCTGGTGTATCGTCGTCTTTTATTATTATTACCTTGTGTAGGTGTGCTTCTACGTTTGTTAGTTTTGTGAGATAGTGTTCTGTTGGGGGAAAGGCTTCTTTTTGTTATTTGTGGCTTTCTTTCAAAAATATTGGTGTTGTTGAAAAAATTTTATCATTTTGTTGATTAGATGACTACTTTGCAGATCGTCAATGCTATCAAATTGGTATTTGTTGAATATTTCTTTTCTTTTATTGCTGAAATAAGAGCATTTACACAGTATATGATGCGCTGTTTCTAGGCAGTTCTCTTCCCAGTTGTAGTCACCGTATTTCATTACTTCTGTACAGTATTCACAGTGTTCATTATAACTCTGTTTTCTTTTTTGTCATGTGATAGTTTAGGTTGTTATGATTGGATAATATTTTAATTAAAGTACTTATTTTCTCATAGTTTAGTGTTAAGATTTTGTTTGTCATTTTATTTGTCCTGTATTTATAAGCTTTAACTAAACCAGATGTAAGTAACTTAGCCTCACAGCTTATATCACTATATATAAATCTGTTTTCTATTGATCTATGGTAGTGTTTGTTAATGATATTAATAAATGTTGTGAATGGTGCTTTATTATATAGCGGATTTGATACTTGTTTTAGGGAACCTTTCTTAGCAAGGTAGTCAGCTATTTCATTTCCTTCATGACCTTCGTGGCCAGGTATCCAGTTGAGATTGACTGTGTTATTTCCTCCCAGCTCATTAAGTGAGTTATGGCACATTTTTATTAATTCATTTTTTGTATGTTTGTTCATTAGAGACTTATGTACTGCTTGTGAATCTGAGTAGAATTCGATATTTAAATTACTTAAGTTTTTGTTTCGTATGATTTCGCTAGCTTTCCATATGGCAATTGCTTCTGCTTGGTAAATGCTGGTGTGTGTTGGGAGTGGTTCTGCTACCTCATTTATTTCTTCTTCACTGAATGTTATACCGATTCCTGTGTTGCCTTTTTTCATTTTTGACCCATCTGTGAAGATTAGAAGGTTTGATTCACATTTTTTCACTTGTATACTGTCCCTGTTTTCAATGTTGATTTTGTATGTTTTGTTTAAGATTGAGAAAGGACTAATTTTGTCTGAAATTGGGTTTGGGTCAATTTTTATCACATTTTTTAATTTCCAATCAATTATTTCTTGTGTTGATTGTATTTTTTCATTTTTATAGTTATTCATGTTCCAGTGTCTTTCAGTCTTGAGAGTTAATGCTCTTTTTAAAGCTGTTTCTTCTAATTTTAACTCAATTGGTGCCATATTAAGGAGTAAATTTAGGAGTACTTTGGGAGTGCTAGTTTTACACCTTGTTAACAGTATTATTTATTTATTTTTTATTTATTTTTTATTTTGTAAATATACTTGTATATCATTTAAACTAATTAAGGTTAATTAATTAATCATTTCTTGATTAATTAATTATATTCTTATGCATATTTGTACTAGTTATTTGTATATTTCGGTGTTTAACTTGACAATACTGTTTTCTACAATCAAATTTAAGTTATAATGATTCGTAGAGGATTGTACAGATTCAATTTATTCTATGTTTTTGAGTAGTGAAATTTAAAATTTTGGCAGAGCTTCCGCAGAGCAAAGAAGCCCTACTTCAAACTGCTGAACAAAATTCCCCAATATCACTTGAATTTAGTGTGACAGATTGGGACCTCACTGGTAGATCTGGAGGATTTTTAGTTCTCATCCGGCTAAAAGCACAAAGAACTATTGACTGTAAGAGAAAAGACTAATGGCTGATACAGCGCTAGTCTGTTAGGTTGCACATTGTTCTTATACTCCAAGAGCATAAGTTGGCAGCCTACTTGTTGCTTCTTAGTCTTAACGCACCATCGCTGTAGTATTAGCAAGCTAATCTACAGACTACGGCCTCGGGAGCAGCAACGAAGCTCCGATCCAGGGAATCTCACCGATGTTCTGATTTAACGGTATGGTGCCCGAATCATCAGAACCTGGGGAGTACAATCTACTAAATTTCGATTATAGAATTCTGAGGAGAGCAATATTGAGTATGGCGTGCCACAAGGGTCAGTTTAAGGACCCTTGTTGTCCCTTATGCGAATGACATTGTGATGGTGTCGAACACATAAAGATTTGTATTGTATGCTGCTGACGCAAATAGTTTTGTCACTGCTGCTTCTAAAACTGAAGTCTAGGAAAAAGCACAATTTCAGGGATCTGGAAGTTCTTAATGATTATATTTACGCAAATCAGCTCCATATTAATGTTGAAAACAACTGTTACATGCATTTCAGACAGGAATATTCCAATGAAGAAACACTAGTTGAGCTTGAACAGATCGAATATATGATAGTCCAGTTCATTGCAGTTATTATTCACCAAAATTAAAGTGGGATGACCATGTTGATCACTTGCAACAGGAACTGAGTTATGTTAAAAAGAGTAAAGAAAAATTCATCCCTAAAAAAGAGTACCTTAGCAACTTAGTTGCACTTTTTAAGTTATTAAGATTGAGAACTGTACTAAATAAGAAACTTTTGAAAAATTCTTCATTTGTACAGATCAAAATTTATCAGATCAAAGTTTATTCATTTTTTCTCACAAATTGATAATAGGTTCATTTAATAGGGCAGAAGGGATTGCTTCCCCCGGCATAGGTAGAAAGTCTGTGGGCCAGTGGAATATTAAAAATCCTAGAATCATAGAATACTATAGATCCTATCATGCTGATTGACCCACTTTCATAACTGAGTTTTTATTTAAATAAGAGTGATATCAAATGTTTTGTAACATCATAAACGTAACAAACTGTTTACGATTATACAAAACATTTATCACGGTAATGTAAATGAAGACTCAAGCAGCATTCCAGAATCTATTCCATTCGCCCGAAGTCTTTCTACTTTTCTACCGAAGTCTGAGTAAGCATTGCAGCAATCCCTGCGCTTATTATATAATGTGCCTTCAATTTGTGCGAATAATGATTCTAGGACTCTATCACGACAGCGGACTCTATAGTACGACAAATTGAGCTCATTTAGCCCCTTACTCTGGCGAGGAAACGACCGGTTAACCGAACCGAAACCGAAATACCGGTTAACCGGCCGTTTTCAGCCAACCGAAACCGTAACCGAATATTTTGATTTCGCAATTAACCGTTTGGTGAATTCGGTCGGTTAAACGAACCGAAACCGAAATACCGGTTAACCGGCGTTTTTAGTGAACCGAAACCGAAACCGTAACCGGATTTATTGAGAAAAGGTAACCGGTCGTTTGGTTACTCTGGCCCGATAAGCTGATAAGGGACTCTAACATGACTAAAATTTTCTACCGAGGCTCATGTTGGACAAAGTTTTGACAAGTCTGAATGGATAATTAAATTTTGAAGATAATAAATCATTATATAGTACAATCATGAATGATGACAGTTACATAAGAGATAAAAATCTAAAATCATTAAAATTTTGAATTAACATAAAAGCATAACATATTTTCACATCTTTGAAAAATGGATAACATTGGTATGCCTATTGAAAGAGTTTTTAAAAAATCTATCACATGTAACATTTCACGTTTTCTTGTTAAGAGAAAACTCGGTAAAAGCTCGTCAGCAACATTCAACTCCGGACGATAACCCTATGATTATAATGATATTGGAGACTTTGTTATACCAAGATGTAAAAACAGCGCATTCGTCAGACAAAACTTCTTACTTTTTTATTACATTTTTCATACTAAATAAAATGAGCTAAATATTCATCAATGCTAATTTCAATATCCAATGCCAAAAGAAAATATCTTAGGTCTGGATGATTGACAATTGTACTAAGAAAGAAAACTGAAAATTATCATAAACCAATAACTCGCATATCAATTAATCTCATATCAACGTTTATGCAGAGAAAATGTTGTTAATTTCTTCCGTCTTCACCCAGTTATATCAACTAACGCTTAACCTCTGCTCGGATCCTTCATCTGACAGTTCCCTGCTCTTCTTCTGTGACTGATGCTGCTCGTCCCACTGTCTTTAAAAATTTACCACACTGCAAAGAAGATTTAGATATTACACCACTGTTTTACAAATACGGCATTGCTTTCATTCGATCAAACGGAAACCATAAACCCAACTTCCAATCATTTTTGAACGTTTAGAAATATGAAACTCATTAAAGAAGTTCGCATCATCAGTTTAATGGCACGAATAACGTTACCAAGAGCATAACAAAGAAAATATCATTCGCAATTTAATATTAAATCACAAAAGAAATACTAGTTGCCGATAGTATAAAGAAAACAAATTACTACTTTTCTGAATGGCTGCCCCGATCCGTCTTCTTAAATTCGTGAACCATTTTCATCATGTCACGCAACAAAGGAAGTTTTAAGAATGTTTAAAAAGAGCGTGTTCTAACGAACAATAACTATTAACGGCTCCTTGCCTTCTGGGCTGTTTAACACTGTAAAACCTAAGTAAAGAATGCCGCCTCACGACTCACGAGGCCTCCTCAACAGGTACGACTACGCTATCAGTGACGTGTCCCTGATGAGCAGCAATGGAGACGATGTGAGTGTGATATCAGCCATGTCAGCTACACCTCTCGTACCCCCCTCAACTGACATGCTCGATCAATACGAGTAAGTGTTACAAGCTGAATATTACACACTCACTCACTCACTCACTCACTCACTCACTCACTCACTCACTCACTCCTCACTCACTCACCACTCACTCCTCTCACCACCACTCACTCACTCACCACTCCTTACTCACCACCACCACCTCTTACTCACTCACTCACTCACTCACTCACCCACTCACTCCACTTACTCACTCACTCACTCACTCACTCACTCACTCACTCACTCACTCACTCACTCCTCAATCCTCATCTACCCACCCACTCCTCACTCCCACCACCACCACTCACTCACTCACTCCACTCACTCACTCACTCACTCACTCACTCACTTACTCACTCACTCACTCACTCACTCATCTACCCACCCACTCACTCACTCACTCATCTACCCACCCACTCACTCACTCACTCACTCACTCTCTCACTCACTATACTAGCTCACTACTTCCATTTCAGCCTGTCTCAGTCCCCCACGTCCATGGTGTCCAGGCAGTACCCCACAGTTGCCCCAGTTCCTGAGGAGAATACCATCGCCCAGCCTGAGATCGCTGAACATATGACTCTCGACCCAGGCAAACTAGTGTTCCGCGAGTCCTGTGGTGTTCTCAAGCTCGCACGGAGCTTGGACAAGTCTACTTACAATAACGTGAGTCTAGAAATGTTACATCTTTCTTACAGAACTGATTAGATCGGGACATCGGTCTTACGATGCGATTCGTCATATTTTAATGAGGTTTAGTGATTTTGTCATGAAGATTAAAGAGTTTAGTAAAGTAGTAACGAGTACAAAGTGCAAACCGTGATATTACCAACGAGTGGTCACTGACCGAGGGCCCGAGTGTGTAATATCGCATTAAGACCGAGGCCGAAAGTTCAGGTCTTCGATTCTTGTTCTTTTTACGAGTTATTGAATTGATTTATGCACCAAACTTACTCCATTGGTCCGGTTAGAAGCATTGTTATTAATGTCGATTAGAAGAGACTGCCGGTGCTTGTGTTTTGCATTAAACAAACGCTTTGTTCCCTGTTTTTAATTCTCATGTTTTAATTGAGGAATTATAATGAATCACGGTCGTGATTTTCAACCAGTGCTTGTTGAAAGGATCGTGACTTATTCGAATGTAGCGCTTTCCTACCACCTGATAATTGAAATTTGTAAATGTAAACGTTAATGCTGCATGCTGCATGTTATCCTTGAAACATGTTTAGTTACACGGATGGTTTGTTTAGCTATTCCACGGCAAATGAGGATTGAGGGCTGTTAGGCTTACTTATTACACTCTTGTCTGGGATAGTGACTCAAAATCTCGAATTTATTAATCATTAGGCAATTCGTTAAGTATTGAATAATTAGATTCCTGGAGAGAGTTAAAAGCATTTCAGCAGCTACCTTCCTTGACAGTGAGGTAGTAAAGGGCACCTCCTAGTTATACCTATTATATCAAAATGTAAACATCAGCTGTCCCTTGCTACCACATTGGATGTCAGCCAACTCCTCACTTCTCAGAGAACTTGTGAGGGATCTGAACCCTAACCACTCATTTTCAGTTGAAGATGGAAGCCCTCAAGTTGGATGAAGTGAACAATGTCGCCTGTAAACTGGATCAGAGAGCCATGGTGCGGGAATGGTGGATCAAGTGATCAGGACAACACCACCTGATCCAGCAAAGGAGGAAGAGGCAAACACCCTCCCCCTGCATCCGGAGCAAACAAACCTTCCTAATCCCTGCCTACTAATCCCTGCCTCCTAATCCCTGCCTCCTAATCCCCTGCCTCCTAATCCCCTGCCTCCTAATCCCTGCCTCCTAATCCCTGCCTCCTAATCCCTGCCTCCCTAATCCCCTGCCTCCTAATCCCTGCCTCTAATCCCCTGCCTCCTAATCCCCTGCCTCCTAATCCCTGCCTCCTAATCCTGCCTCCTAATCCCCTGCCTCCTAATCCCCTGCCTCCTAATCCCCTGCCTCCTAATCCCTGCCTCCTAATCCCTGCCTCCTAATCCCCTGCCTCCTAATCCCTGCCTCCTAATCCCCTGCCTCCTAATCCCTGCCTCTAATCCCTGCCTCCTAATCCCCTGCCTCCTAATCCCTGCCTCTAATCCCTGCCTCCTAATCCCTGCCTCCTAATCCCCTGCCTCTAATCCCCTGCCTCTTACTCCCCTGCCTAAAATCCCAGAGACATGGATTCTCTTGTTGT
>WFMF01000721.1:0-16102 GCA_011033025.1 Beroe forskalii | reverse complement strand
GTAAGCGTATACCTATATTTAATGATTTATTCCCCATTTCATAATCAGTTGATGTGTTAACTCTGGCCAGGTGAACTGTGTGACAACCGTTACCAGAGCTCTCGAGTTCCACGGCGACCCTTCTCTGCGGCAGGTGTCTGTCCAAGCCCTACTGTAACACTGTGCCCTACTACCTACTGACGAATTCCTCATTGTCGGTGGGTTTCATCTATTAATGTTTATATTAGCACAACAACCATACTCTATTAGCGCATTCCCAGCCATGCTCTAAGCGTATATTATATTTGTTCTGAATGCACCCTTAGTGGTTCCTAACATGAGATTTACAGTCTATATTGTATAAAACCTTACCCCTCCTACTCACTGACGAATGGACTGCTTCAGCAAACCACGCGTTCTGGAAGTACCTGGGCCCCAAGGAAGCGTGCAGCATGTGCAATGCTGTCTTGAAGCCGAGTTTGAGGAAGCTAGTCCACATCTACACCACCATCCCCGGACAAGAACAGGTAAAAATCACACAGTTATTACACATCTACACCACCATACCCGGACAAGAACAGGTAAAACTCACATCTATACCACCATACCCGGACAAGAACAGGTAAAACTCACATCTATACCACCATACCCGGACAAGAACAGGTAAAACTCACACAGTTTTTACACATCTATACCACCATACCCGGACAAGAACAGGTAAAACTCACATCTATACCACCATACCCGGACAAGAACAGGTAAAACTCATCTATACCACCATCCCGGACAGAACAGGTAAAACTCACACAGTTATTACACATCTACACCACCATACCCGGACAAGAACAGGTAAAACTCACATCTATACCACCATACCCGGACAAGAACAGGTAAAAATCACACAGTTATTACACATCTATACCACCATACCCGGACAAGAACAGGTAAAACTCACATCTATACCACCATACCCGGACAAGAACAGGTAAAACTCACATCTATACCACCATCCCCGGACAAGAACAGGTAAAAATCACACAGTTATTACACATCTACCACATACCCGGACAGAACAGGTAAAACTCACATCTATACCACCATACCCGGACAGAACAGGTAAAAAATCACACAGTTATTACACATCTACACCACCATCCCCGGACAAGAACAGGTAAAACTCACATCTATACCACCATCCCCGGACAAGAACAGGTAAAAATCACACAGTTATTACACATCTATACCACCATACCCGGACAAGAACAGGTAAAACTCACATCTATACCACCATACCCGGACAAGAACAGGTAAAAATCACACAGTTATTACACATCTACACCACCATCCCCGGACAAGAACAGGTAAAACTCACATCTATACCATACCCGGACAAGAACAGGTAAAAATCACACAGTTATTACACATCACACCACCATCCCCGGACAAGAACAGGTAAAACTCACATCTATACCACCATACCCGGACAAGAACAGGTAAAACTCACATCTATACCATCCCCGGACAAGAACAGGTAAAACTCACACAGTTATTACACATCACCACCACCCCGGACAAGAACAGGTAAAACTCACATCTATACCACCATACCCGGACAAGAACAGGTAAAAATCACACAGTTATTACACATCTATACCACCATACCCGGACAAGAACAGGTAAAACTCACACAGTTATTACACATCTACACCACCATACCCGGACAAGAACAGGTAAAACTCACATCTATACCACCATACCCGGACAAGAACAGGTAAAACTCACATCTATACCACCATCCCCGGACAAGAACAGGTAAAACTCACACAGTTATTACACATCTACACCACCATACCCGGACAAGAACAGGTAAAACTCACATCTATACCACCATACCCGGACAAGAACAGGTAAAAATCACACAGTTATTACACATCTATACCACCATACGGACAAGAACAGGTAAAACTCATCTATACCACCATACCGGACAAGAACAGGTAAAACTCACACAGTTATTACACATCTACACCACCATACCCGGACAAGAACAGGTAAACTCACATCTATACCACCATACCCGGACAAGAACAGGTAAAATCACATCTATACCACCATACCCGGACAAGAACAGGTAAAAATCACACAGTTATTACACATCTATACCACCATACCCGGACAAGAACAGGTAAAACTCACATCTATACCACCATACCCGGACAAGAACAGGTAAAAATCACACAGTTATTACACATCTATACCACCATACCCGGACAAGAACAGGTAAAACTCACATCTATACCACCATACCCGGACAAGAACAGGTAAAAATCACACAGTTTTTACACATCTACACCACCATCCCCGGACAAGAACAGGTAAAAATCACACAGTTATTACACATCTACACCACCATCCCCGGACAAGAACAGGTAAAACTCACATCTATACCACCATACCCGGACAAGAACAGGTAAAAATCACACAGTTATTACACATCTACACCACCATCCCCGGACAAGAACAGGTAAAACTCACATCTATACCACCATACCCGGACAAGAACAGGTAAAAATCACACAGTTATTACACATCTATACCACCATCCCTGGACAAGAACAGGTAAAAATCACACAGTTAGGGGCTTCACCTCTCATATCTTGAAAACACGATGTTGGTATTGGACTGTGCCAGGATGGACAGGACGATATACAGAATATTTACGATCGTCTTGAGTCCATAGGTCCAACATAGCCCATGTGAGGCCTCGGAGCAAAATGGGGTCCAAAAATCAAAATTTAACATAAGAAGAAATAGCTTCGCTTTTTATTGCAATCTCGATGAGCTGATCATTTTAGTATATTTTTTGGTCAAATCGGATAAAATATGGCCAAGTTATGGCCATGCGAAACGCGCACCAAAGTTGCAATTGGCCTATTTTGGACCTGAAGGTGGCTAGATTGGCTACATTTTTCGAGTTTCAAACTTTTTTCCCCTTAATTAAGGTCAATATCGATGGAGAAACCGATTTTAAGTAAATCGGGTGTAAGTTGGCCATTATAGCCCATAAAAAATCTCCCAGAAATCCATAAAATGGTGTCATCTCAAAACGATTATTTTTCGAATTGTCCTCCACTCAACGTCTTATAACTTGCACCAGGATTGTAATTTTTCCATAATTCTTTTTGCTGGGGTTAAATGGGTGAATTCCGCAGAAACGTATGGATCTGTATTTTTGATTAAGGCCTCCAAAAATTGTTCATTCCTGACATTGGCCGCACAGCTGTCGGAATAGAAGTAAAACCATTTAAGAAATGGATACTATACTATGGATAGTTTGGATGCCGTCTATGTTTGCTCTCCACAGGACGACGCGTTGTCTCAAACCTCCTCCCTGGACTACGACGCTCTGGTTTCAGACTTCGGAGACGAGTCCAAAGACAGCTCCATGGTACCTGACAACGAGAGCGAGGTAAGAAGTTGTGTGGAAGAGTGGGGTCAAGGAAGAGGGGTTCATTACAGACCGAACTATTTATGCGATTATCTATGTGAATAGCCCACTTTTGCTTGCAATATCAGCTTTTCATGAAATTTGGGGATTAAGGCTTTGAACCACTTGAACTGCTGACAATATTATCAAAAAAAGTTATATTTAGCAACGCTCGTTCCAGTTTTTCCCATTTGGTTAATTAGTTAATTCAATGTAAACCATCTTTTAGTGTTTTGATCTCTGGAGCTTGAAGCTTCGAACCAAGTTTGAACGTTAGCCATAATGTGCAGAAATCCATGTGCTCTGATAACTTCACACACATTTACACCCCGGTTGCACCTTGTCAGAAATCCCTGTGCTCTGATAAGGGAGCTTACAAATTTACCCCCCGGTTGCGCCCCAACTTGTCAGAAAAACGTGATGCTGGTGAAGTTCAACTCGCTGATAAAGATGGCAACCACAATGCTAGCTAAGAAGTTCGAGGAGCAGAACGAAAAGGAGAAGGACGGGGAAGAGAAGGAGACGAAATCTCGGGAGTCCAAGACTCGGAGTGGGACGTCTGCGAAGGAGGACAAGGAAGGATTAGATATTAAAGACGATGAGGTGATGGCTACTCAGCAAAGGATTGCGGAGCATACTCCACATGTGCAGCCATGGGATCGTGGGGCAGTCACGTGCACACATAGCTGCCGAACTTTGGGAGGGCTCACTACCCTGCTTTTTCGCAATTTTCCCCGGTTTTAGCGCTTTTCAAAAATACTTCTCTTTAACACTAGCTTGGATTGATTTTAGAGAGTTAGTGGCAAGGTGATTTAAATTGTGTGGTCCGTCTTGCTTTTTAAAACTTTTACCCTTCTGTTAAATTGGTATCTCAAAAAAGAGTTCCAAAGTTCGGCAGCTTGCTGCCCAATCACGTGACCCGATCAGCAGTCACGTGATGCACGTGACGTTGCCTGGCAACGATGTCACGTGACGTTGCCTGGCAACGAGCACTCAGCACTGTGAAGCTCGAAGTGAAGTGAAGCACCTCGCAGGAGAAGAAAAGCAGTGGAAGAGAACGTTATGTTATACTGGAGCTAATGTTATCCGGATTAAATCATGTGAACAGTTGCATGAATATATTTGATGTGATTTCCGCCAGTTTTAGTGCCGTCAATGAACTATCCGAAATGATACACTCTCGAAGGATTATTTCGGTTAAATATCGTACATCTTAGAGGTTATTCTGAACTGTAGCTCCTTTGCTGAATTCCCTCTCTGTGAAACGGAAAGTATTGACCTGCAACATCACTTGCAAGGCGTTATCCTTATGACCTTATTTCTATCATTATCCTCGAGACATAATTTCTATATGATCAGAAAATTCAAATTGATTTTCATTAGAAATTGGCTGCGAGAATCATCATTTAACTGTTAAATGTGGACAGGTTTATCGAAATATGCAAGTCAATACTTTCTAATAGGGGCACTGTGGTTAAATTGAACGTCCCTAAATTCATAAAATATCTCGTTTCTTATTACTTTGTTAGCGTTTTATTCATGAAACCAACTCTGTTCTTTGTCAAGGAAATCAGAAATTCACTCTGTTAGTATCTTTAATTCGCACAATCATGTTATTTTATCATTGTTAGTGAAGTTTTATGTAGTTCTGTCATTATGACAGAACATTTCTGAATATTTTGATTATTGTTTCTTTTTGAAAGGTCAAATCATTTATCGGTCAAGGAACTAATTTGCAGCTGTTTTTTCGACTTTTTATGCTTTAATGGCCAGGAATCACGAAGAAATTTTCAATATAATTTTGTTCGGTACGTTTCGAGATGTAAACAAACACTTTTTGGTCCTCTCGCCTTTTTGTATTGAGGTTGGGGTGGCAATGGAAAAGTTTTGAGAGTTGAACATACTACGGTTACTACCTCTACTGCCCATGGCAAGCTTTGAAGTGCTCATTAAGTTTCTTATCTTTCTCCATCAAAAAGTCTCCAGTCTTCGTCTTTTCAGACAAATTTGAGAATCATGATTAAATTACAAAATTGCAGGCAAGAATGCCAGCATCTCCAGCGCCCCAAAAGAAAAACCATACCCATCTCCATTCCCTAAGAACTGGTTACCCCTGACACCCATCTCTATTTCCTAAGAACTGGTTGCCCCCGACAACCCTCTATTCCCTAAGAACTGGTTACCCCTGACACCCCTCTCTATTCCCTAAGAACTGGTTGCCCCTGACACCCATCTCAATTCCCTAAGAACTGGTTACCTCTGACACCCCTTTCCATTCCCTAAGAACTGGTTGCCACTGACAACCCCCTCCCCTAAGAACTGGTTACCCCTGACACCCATCTCCATTCCCTAAGAACTGGTTACCCCCGACACCCCTTCTTATCCCCTTAGAAATGGTTACCCCTGACTCCCCCTTCCCTGCCATTGCAATCTCCAAGTAACTCGGCCCCCAGATGCAAGCCGGAGAGGAGGTGAACTGGGCGGAGATGTTTGACGATCCCCTGGAGAACCTGACACTGGACCTGGTCTGCAAAGTCCTCAGTGAGAACATGTCCAACTGTCTGGTGGACGGGGCCCACCAGGCCGGGGCCCTGGGTCCTATCGCTGTCTCAGTCATGCTCCTGCCTGGATCCATGGAGATGGTCAAACGGAGGCTCTTCTTCGAGCAAGCCATCCACGAGCTCAAGAAAATGTGAGATTATTGTTTGGGGTTTTAGATAGCACAGCTTTGTAAAACAAACTGAAAATTTGAATAAATTTTACTATAAAATTTAATAAAACAAAAATATAATGTGTGTATATTTTTCGTGTCTCAATTGATTTGTTCATTTAATAAAGTTAAAGCTGTGATAATTCTACTTTACGATTTACCTTCAAGTCAGTCCGTTTTCTTCCTCTTCTACTTTATCATCTGCAGATGATGCAAATGTTCTCCAAAGGAATTGGGGAAATTTTTCAAAAAATCAAAAATGTGTGATGGTTTCTTTGAAACAAATTATTCAAACGTAATTAAGAAGAAACGACACGTAGTTGGTATCTATTTGTAAATCTTAGAAATTAATTTGATGCATAAAAGCTATTTAACAAGTTTAACATCTATTGAATTTTAAACTGATCAGAAGCTATCTCTCCTTAACATAATAAAAGTACAATCTACTAATTTAAATTATAGAATTCTGAGGAAACTAGGAAAGCAATATTGAGTATGGCGTGCCACAAGGGTCAGTTTTAGGACCCTTGTTGTCCCTTATGCGAATGAGATTGTGATGGTGTCGAATACAGTACGATTTGCATTGTATGCTGCTGACGCAAATAGTTATGTCACTGCTGCTTCTGAAACTGAAGTCTAGGAAAAGGCACAATTTCCCGGAATTCGGATGCAATTAATTCAGATTATATGTACGCAAATCAGCTCCATACTATTAATGTCGAAAACAACTGTTACATGCATTTTAGACAGGCATACTACAACAAAGAAACACTAGTTGTATTGAGCTAGAACAGATCGAATGTATGATATTCCAGTTCATTGCAGTTATTATTCACCAAAATTAAAGTAGGATGACCATGTTGACCACTAGCATGAGGAACTGAGTATTGATAATATGTTAAAGAGAGTAAGGAAAAATTCATCTCTAAAAAAGAGTACCTTAGTAAGTTGGTGGTACTTTTTAAGTTATTAAGATTGAGAACTGTACTTAATAAGAAACTTTTGAAAAAAGTATTAATTTGTACAGATCAAAATTTATCATATCAAAGTTTACATCATTTTTTATCACAAGTTGATAAAAGGTTCATTTAAAAGGGCAGAAGGGATTGCTTCCCCCGGCCTAGGTACAAAGGCTGGGGGCGAATGGAATATTAATAAAAATCCTAGAATCCTAGAACCCTATGGATCCTAGAATGCTGATTGACCCACTTTCATAACGGAGTTTTTATTTAAATAAGAGTGATATCAAATGTTTTGTAACATCATAAACGTAACAAACTGTTTACGATTATACAAAACATTTATCACGGTAATATTAATAAAGACTGTAAATGGATCAAGCAGCATTTCAGAATTTATTCCATTCGCCCGAAGTCTTTCTACCGAAGTCTGAGTAAGCATTGCAGCAATCCCTGCGCTTATTATAATATAATGCGCCTTCAATTTGTGCGAAAAATGATTCTAGGACTCTAGCACGACAGCGGACTCTATAGTACGACAAATTTAACTCATTTAACCCCCCTCACTCTAGCACGATAAGGGAATCTAACATGACAAAAATTTTCGACCGAGGCCCATGTTGGACAAAAGTTTTGACAAGTCTGAATGGATAATTTTAAAGGTCATAAATTTATTATACTATATAATACAATGAATAATAACAGTTTCATTAGAGATAAAAAGTTAAAATCATTGAAATTCAAAATTAACATAATAGCATAACATATTTTCACATCTTTGGAAAAATGGATAACATTGGTATGCCTATTGAAATCTATCACATTAGACATTTCACGTTTTCTTGTTAAGAGAAAACTCGGTAAAAGCAATTAATCGCACTGTTAACACACTCCGGACGATAACCCTATGATTATTGGAGAGTTTGTTATACCAAGATGTAAAAACAGCGCATTCGTCAGACAAAACTTCTTACTTTTTTATAGTTCATACTAAATAAAGTGAGCTAAATCTCCATCAATACGAATTTTAATATCCAATGCCAAAAGAAAATATCTTAAGGTCTGGATGATTGACAATTGTACTAAGAAAGAAAACTGAAAATTATCATAAACCAATAACTCGCAACGCTTATGCAGAGAAAATGTGGTTGATTTCTTCCGTCTTCACCGAGTCGTTTCAATTAACGCTTAACCTCTGCTCGGATCCTTCATCTGACAGTTCCCTGCTCTTGCTACGTTCTTCTGTGACTGATGCTGCTCGTCCCACTGTCTTAACAAATTTACCACACTGCAAAGAAGATTTAGATTTTACACTACTGTTTTACAAATACGGCATTGGTTTCATTCGATCAAACGGAAAACATAAACCCAACTTTCAATCATTTTCGAACATTTATAAAATTGAAATTCATTGAAGAAGTTCGTACCATCAGTTTAATGGCACGAATAACGTTACCAAGAGCATAACAAAGAAAATATCATTCGCAATTTAATATTAAATCACAAAAGAAATACTAGTTGCCGATAGTATAAAGAAAACAAATTGCTACTTTTCTGAATGGCTGCCCCGATCCGTCTTCTTAAATTCGTGAACCATTTTCATCATGTCACGCAACAAAGAAAGTTTTAAGAATGTTTAAAAAGAGCGTGTTCTAACGAACAATAACTATTAACGGCTCCTTGCCTTCTGGGCTGTTTAACACTGTAAAACCTAAGTAAAGAATGCCGCCTCACGACTCACGAGGCCTTCTCAACAGGTACGACTACGCTATCAGTGACGTGTCCCTGATGAGCAGCAATGGAGACGATGTGAGTGTGATATCTGCCATGTCAGCCACTCCTCTTGTCCCTCCCTCAACTGACATGCTCGATCAATACGAGTAAGTGTTCCATAGTCACCTATCCCTTGTCTTAGGACCATCCAGATACCCACAGCTGTTGCAAATGGGTTATTTCAAAGGTAGTCTATTCAACTAAAATTAACATGACTTGATGAAGCTAAACCTGGATATTTTTGTGAAAAGAGCAATATACAATATTTTCCGAGGGTTCAAAGCCTTTAAAGGGGGCTTGGTTTGAAAGATTGCTGTAATATTAGCGCTACTTGAAGTGTTTAACTGAAAATGTAATCACTAGTCTACAAATTAAACAAATATTGCCCTGTTTATCTTATATTTCTTCGATTTTGAGGGTCTTGAAACACCCTGTTCTCCTCTCACTACTTCCATTTCAGCCTCTCTCAGTCCCCCACGTCCATGGTGTCAAGGCAGTACCCCACAGTTGCCCCTGTTCCTGAGGAGAATACCATCGCCCAGCCTGAGATAGCCGAACACATGACTCTCGACCCAGGCAAACTAGTGTTCCGCGAGTCCTGTGGAGTTCTAAAACTCGCCAGGAGCTTGGACAAGTCTACCTACAATAACGTGAGTCCAAATGTTAAATCTTTCTTACAGCGCTGATTCGATCGGGACATGGTCTTACGATGCGATTCGTCATATTCTAATGAGGTTTAGTGATTTTGTCATGAAGATTAAAGAGTTTAGTAACGAGTACAAAGTGCAAACCGTGATGTTACCAACGAGTGGCCGAGGGCCCGAGTGTGTAATATCGCATTAAGACCGAGGCCGAAAGTCCAGGTCTTCGATTCCTGTTCTTTTTACGAGTAATTGAATTGATTTATGCACCAAACTTACTCCATTGGTCCGGTTAGAAGCATTGTTATTAATTTCGATTAGAAGAGACTGCCGGTGCTTGTGTTTTGCATTAAACAAACGCTTTGTTCCCTGTTTTTAATTCGAATGTTTTAATTGAGGAATTATAATGAATCACGGTCGTGATTTTCAACCGTTGCTTGTTGAAAGGAGCGTGACTTATTCGAATGTAGCGCTTTCCTACCACCTGATAATTGAAATTTGAAAATGTAAACGTTAATGCTGCATGCTGCATGTTATCCTTGAAACACGTTAAGTTACACGGATGGTTTTTAGATATCCCACGGTAAATGAGGGCTGTTAGGCTTACTTAGTGACTCAAAATCTCGAATTGATCAATCATTTGGCAAATCTTTAAAATATATTGAATAATTAGGTTCCTGAAGAGAGTTAAAAGCATTTCAGCAGCTACCTTCCTTGACAGTAAGGTAGTAGAGGGCACCTCATAGTTGTACCTATTATATCAAAATGTAAACATCAGCTGTCCCTTGCTACCACATTGGATGTCAGCCAACTCCTCACTACTCAGAGAACTTGTGAGGGATCTGAACCCTAACCACTCATTTTCAGTTGAAGATGGAAGCCCTCAAGTTGGATGAAGTGAACAATGTCGCCTGTAAACTGGATCAGAGAGCCATGGTGCGGGGAATGGTGGATCAAGTGATCCAGGACAACACCACACCTGACCCAGCGAAGGAGGAAGAGGCAAACACACCCACTCCCCCTGCAGCCGGAGCAAACAAACCTTCCTAATCCCCTGCTCCTAATCCCCTGCCTCCTAATCCCCTGCCTCCTAATCCCCTGCTCCTAATCCCCTGCCTCCTAATCCCCTGCCTCCTAATCCCCTGCCTCCTAATCCCCTGCCTCCTAATCCCCTACCTCCTAATCCCCTGCCTCCTAATCCCCTGCCTCCTAATCCCTGCCTCCTAATCCCCTGCCTCCTAATCCCCTGCCTCCTAATCCCCTGCCTCCTAATCCCCTGCCTCCTAATCCCTGCCTCCTAATCCCCTGCCTCCTAATCTCCTGCCTCCTAATCATAGCTGCCGAACTGCCCTCCTTTTGGGAGGGCGCCCTCCCATGCCCTCCATTTGCCCTCCTTTCGGACCTTGCCCACCTTTTTGGAGGGCAAATCTGAAAATTTACCTATAATTCTGATAATTTACTCACAATTTTGAAAATTTGCCTGATATTCACTATCTCGGATCACATTTTTAGTCGTTCCCTAAAAAAAAGGTCGCCATTTTTTGAAAATTTACCTACCAAGCACTATCTCGGATCGATTTTGAAAAATTTACCTATCAAGCACTATCTCGAATCAATTTTGAAAATTTACCTGCTTAACATGCTTGAAATTTATGCATAAGTCACCGAAAAATCTAAAAATTTACCTAAAATTCTGAAAATTTACCTACAAATGAGAAAAATTTACCTAATAGGCACTATCTCGGAATCAATTTTTAGGCGACGTCCAAAAAAAAAAAAAAAAGGTCGCCATATATTTTCTCGAATACACCCACGGAAATTGCCCTCCCTTCAATGCTATTTGCCCTCCCAAATGGGGCAAAAAAGTGCCCTCCCAAAGGATTTTCAAGAGTCGGCAGCTATGCTCCTAATCCCCTGCCTCCTAATCCCCTGCCTCCTAATCCCCTGCCTCCTAATCCCCTGCCTCCTAATCCCCTGCCTCCTAATCCCCTGCCTCCTAATCCCCTGCCTCCTAATCCCCTGCCTCCTAATCCCCTGCCTCCTAATCCCCTGCCTCCTAATCCCCTGCCTCCTAATCCCCTGTCTCCTAATCCCCTGCCTCCTAATCCCCTGCCTCCTAATCCCCTGCCTCCCTAATCCCCTGCCTCCTAATCCCCTGCCTCCTAATCCCTGCCTCCTAATCCCCTGCCTCCTAATCCCCTGCCTCCCTAATCCCCTGCCTCCTAATCCCCTGCCTCCTAATTCCCTGCCCCCTAATCCCCTGCCTCTAATCCCCTGCCTCCTAATCCCTGCCTCCTAATCCCCTGCCTCCTAATCCCTGCCTCCTAATCCCCTGCCTCCTAATCCCCTGCCTCCCTAATCCCCTGCCTCCTAATCCCCTGCCTCCTAATCCCCTGCCTCCTAATCCCTGCCTCCTAATCCCTGCCTCCTAATCCCCTGCCTCCTAATCCCCTGCCTCCCTAATCCCTGCCTCCTAATCCCCTGCCTCCTAATCCCCTGCCTCCTAATCCCCTGCCTCCTAATCCCCTGCCTCCTAATCCCCTGCCTCCTAATCCCCTGCCACCTAATCCCTGCCTCCTAATCTCCTGCCTCCCTAATCCCCTGCCTCCTAATCCCTGCCTCCTAATCCCCTGCCTCCTAATCCCCTGCCTCCTAATCCCCTGCCTCTAATCCCCTGCCTCCTAATCCCCCTGCCTCCTAATCCCCTGCCTCTAATCCCCTGCCCCTAATCCCTGCCTCCCAATCCCCTGCCTCCTAATCCCCTGCCTCCTAATCCCCTGCAATCCCCTGCCTCCTAATCCCCTGCCTCCTAATCCCCTGCCTCCTAATCCCCTGCACTAAAAATCCCAGAGAAATGGATTCTCTTGTTGTGTACACTGTACAGACGTCTTGTAAATTAAAATGGCTATTGTTTATCATATAATCCATGAATTTTAAGCATTTCAGCGTGTTTTAAGAATTGGCATTTTGATTTTCCTTTTAAAATTCCAATGAGATCATTGTTATTTCGGTCAGCATATGAATGAAACGGATGAACTGCCATTATCATAACAAAGTAAATCTTTTGTGTCAACTTCGTCTTTTCGATTTCTAATTATCACCGCTTTGAAACGAATTCTCAAATTGCTTCTGTGCTTAAATCGTGAAGAGAAATATTTAAAGGCATGTGCCTTGCGTCTGTGAATGTGATTTCACATGACTCTATCAGTAATGATCAATAAGTTGGAATGAGGGCATAGCTTCCGAACTGCCCTCTTTTTGAGAGGGCGCCCTCTCATGCCCTCTTTTTGCCCTCCTTTTTGGGTCTTGCCCTCCGAGCCCTCTTTTTTGCCCTCTCTTGGGCCCAATTTGCCCTCCTATTTGACCCATCTCAAAATACACCTAACATATATGGGCTTAAATAGGTCTTTCTGGGCGGTTTCAAAAAAAAAAAAAAAAAAAAAAAAAAAAAAAAAAAAAGTTGACCATATATTTCGGAAAGACACTTAACAAGCACTAGCTCCGATTGATTTTGGAAATCCACTTTTAATAAATTTGCACCTGACAGACACATCAAGTTCATGAAATACACCTGAAATACACCTAAAATACACCCTAAGTTCCTGAAATGGACCCATAATTGTGAAAATACACCTAACAAGCACCATCTCGGATTGATTTTGTAAATACACTTTTACTGAATTCACCTAAAATACACCATAAGTTCCCGAAATACACTCTGGACTCTGAAAATACACCCATTAAGCACTATCTCGGATTGATTTTGTAAATACACTTTTACTGAATTCACCTAAAATACACCTTAAGTTCCCGAAATACACTCTGGACTCTGAAAATACACCCATTAAGCACTATCTCGGATTGATTTTGTAAATACACTTTTACTGAATTCACCTAAAATACACCTTAAGTTCCCGAAATACACTCTGGACTCTGAAAATACACCCATTAAGCACTATCTCGGATTGATTTTGTAAATACACTTTTACTGAATTCACCTAAAATACACCTTAAGTTCCCGAAATACACTCTGGACTCTGAAAATACACCCATTAAGCACTATCTCGGATTGATTTTGTAAATACACTTCTACTGAATCCACCTAAAATACACCTTAAGTTCCCGAAATACGCCCATGATTGTGAAAATACACCTAACAAGCACTATCTCGGATTGCATTTTTTAGGCGGCGACCAAAAAAAAAAAAAAAAAAAAAAAAAAAAAAAAAAAAGGTCGCCACTGTTCTGTGGAAAATTGCCCTCTTTTTGCGTTGATTTGCCCTCCTTTTTGGGCAAAAAAACTGCCCTCCGAACGGATTTTCAATGGTCGGAAGCTAGGAATGAGGGGAATGATCATTGAGCAAGCATAATGTGACTTTTTCCACTGCCACATGCTTTTCTCAAGCACTATTAGCTCTTACACACTCTCTGAGAAATTTAATGTAGAGCTCAACTATTCAACTACTTTCGTGAGAAGTCTATTAATCATCTGGTGTGCAAGATTTGATACAGACTTATTGAGTATAATATGACTAAGTGCATCCTCCTTCACGACTGGGGCTACTGCAGATCCCCTCAACCGAATTTTATTCTAAATAACATGGTTAAATCATCGCTTATTCCTCATATCATGCAGATGAATGATGACAAAAAACATGTGTCAACAATAATTGGAGAATCATTACTTTATGGAACGCGCGATTGACATACTGTTCAATAATATGAAAAGAGCGCGCGGTTGCTAGGCATCAGACTAGGCAAGGATATATCGAATCGCGCCGGAGAAGCGCGCGTGCCATACGCCTTGTCAGACGTTGTCTGACCCCAACGCCTTCGGCGGGCGCGCGCGCGAAGCGCGCGCGTCCGCCGAAGGCGTTGGGGTCAGACAACTGACATAATGGTCAGACAACGTCTGACAACATACGCCTACAAGTACACAAGACCCTTCCTAAGCCCGCATAGGTGTGCGTACGCGCGCCGCGCTACCCTACGGGACACACCTGTTCTGAGGAAGCGCGCAACGCAGACAGGGATATACGTGTTTAGCTTGCCCTAACCAGGGCCCTGGTTACGCGCACAGAGTGCGCGGCGCGGCAAGCGCTAAACCAGGGCCCTATTTCTCGCTCCGGGTTGTCGTTTTGACGGTCGGATTTGAACCGTCGGAACTGACGTTAAAAGAAATGACGCCGCGCCGTACGTCTTTAGTAGTGTTTGTGGAAAAATCTTCAGAATCACTCTCATGACTTATCCCCACTGGATGCACCTTCCATGAATGTTTCATAGGAACTTCTATTTTTAGCAGCATTCTTTTCTTCTACAATCTGTGTAATGTTTGATGTTGCAGCTTGATTGATTCTCAGAACTTTCAACAATCAATCGGCTGATGCTAAAATTAACCATTTGATGTTCTTTCAAAATGTTCTTTTTGACTCTGTCTTCATAACTATTTGCAAGCCCATGTTACTCTGCAATGCCAAATGCAAATGCAATACGATTCTTCACATCCAAAAGCCTTATTCTCCATGATAAGAATTCATTTTTCTTATTTCAATAAGGTAATCGGGTATTCTTTACAGCATAATATATAGTTTTTGGGCTGCTCTGTATCCCATACAGGATTCCGATCCCTGGTGTAAATTTGGCTACATCTGGGTGTCATTTTAGATAGTGTGTCTCATTTAAGACCAAATTTTGTCCATTTTTTGATCTCGAATTTCTAGTTTCTATGTAAGTCACATCTGTCAACTCATGGTGTCAACTCATGCAGCTTTGTGGTACAACATGTTTCCCACTTCTACTCCCAGTCACAGTATGAGCTAAACATAGCCAACTTTTTTCTTCTCAATGTGAGCATGTATTCCAATTTCCATGTTTATCTAATGTTTTTACTGACACATTTTACTGAAAATTTCATCTTGTTTCATTTTCTATATTTGAGGCGAAATGATTTCCATTTATCTATTGTTTGTACTGGCAAGTTTTACTGTGAATTTCATCTTGTTTCTTCGTCTATTTAAGGCAGAATAATTTTCATTCTATACTATTACTTTACAATGTGGAAATGCATTTAGGGCTGGTTATTACAATGAAAATTTTACCTAGATTTTGGTGCCACTTGATGTGTCTATTTGAGGCACCAATTGACTAATTTTCGGTAAAAGTTTCACATAAGTTGTGAATCTTGTCCAATGGATCCAGTGGATTCATCATGTCCAATGGACTTCCATTGGACATCCAATGATTTTATCTATTGAAACATGATGTCCATCGGTAAATTTCAATGGTGTTCAATGGATCCATTGGATCCATTTTGATGTTCAATGGACATGTACAATGGATCCAATGGATGAAACCATGGATCCATTTGAGTGATCCAATGGATCAACAATCACCAAACATGGTTTATAGATGACATCAGTCTATATTTTGTTCAATGATCCATGTTCCCTGAACAAATTGGGCAGATTTAAAATTTTTCCTTTCCAAAAATTGGGAAAAAACCATTGGAAAATTAAAAAAATGTCCAAATTTTTTAACATGAAAAAGGGTCCATT
>WFMF01000720.1:0-60356 GCA_011033025.1 Beroe forskalii | reverse complement strand
AATGAAAATAAATGAAAGGGAAATGATGAAATAAAATGAAATAAATTTTATTTTGAATGATGAAGGGAATGATGAATAAAATGATGAATGAATGATAAAATAAAATAAATGAATGATGAATGAATGATGAAGGGAATGAGAATGAATGAGGGAAAAGGGAATGATGAATGAATGTTTTAAAGGGAATAAATTTAAGGGAAAAATTTGATAAATTTTTTAATGAGAATGTAATGATGTGAATGAGAAGGGAATGATAAGGGAATGATGAAGGGAATGATAAAATGAAATTTTTTTTAAAATGAATAAATGAAATGAATGTTTAAATAAAAGGGAGGAAGGAAGGATGGGGAAGGAAAAGGAAGGAGAAGGAAGGAGGAAGGAAGGAGGGTAATGATGGAAAAAGGGAAATGAAAGGAAGGAAAAGGGAAAGGGGGAGGAAGGAAGGAGGAAGGAAGGAAAAGGGGAAGGGAGGAAGGAAGGGAAGGGGAAGGAGGAAAAAGGGGAGGAAGGGAAGGAAAAGGAAGGAAAGGGAGGAAGGAAGGAAAAGGGGAAAGGGGCTGGGGTGAAAAAAGACCAAAAATTGGTGATTTTTCCTAAAATTTCCCCCCGCGACAGGTTTTTTGGCCCACGCCCCCATAAAATTTTTGGAACCTTTTTTTAGCCCCAGAAACCTTTTCGTTATTTTTTGGGACTTATTTTTTATATTAAAAGAGGGTAAAATGGCCATTTTGGGGGTTTTTTGGGCCCCCAAGGCCAAAATTTTCAAAAATTTTGACCCCAAATTCAAAAAATTTTTGTTTTTTGACTATATTCAATTAAAAAAAATTGGGTTTTTATAAAAAATATTATTTAACTTCTTTTTATGGTCAAAAAGAAAAAAGGGCCACCATACCAGCTTACCTTTTTTTCACGAATATCGGGGAAAACTAAATGTTTGGGGCCCAATTTTGTTTCCAATTCCAAAAAACATGGCGATTTGGTCTTTTTGGGAAAAGGGAGTTGCATGACCTTCAGATGAGATACAAAATTCATGTATATGCGCCTGAGGGCAATTAATTAGAATGCCCCACAGGCTTCCCATCAAGTTTAATATCATTGCTCTTCTGGATTGTTATGGACTGGATAAACCTATAACAACTGCATTTCTGTAATTTTAACTTTGTGGATCATTTATGAAGATGCTATTCCTGCTATTCAATGATTTACTTTACACCACCAAAATCGTTAGACGGTTCACGGTTGGATGTGGTCAGTACATTTTGCTTCTTTTCAGGTTCCATTGTCACATCCAAACCCGCGGGGGGTTACAAGACCAACCGTCCAACGGTTTTGGTGGTGATATCTTGACAGATGTATGTAGCTTGAACCAAGGCAACTTGCCCAATGGCAGTTTGAACCCACATAACTTGCCTTAACGTAGTCTAAACCCACGTTAATAGCCCACTCACAAGTGCAACCCACGTTACTCACGTGAGTAACGTGGGTTGCACTTAGATCTGAGTGCTACATTTCATCACGTGAGTTCACGTACGCGATTTGTAGAAATTAATAAATTTATCAATTCTAGTAATTCCAAGTTATAATAACGTAGTTTTGGACTTCGTAAGGGTACCCTTACGAAGTCCAAAACTACGTTATTATAACTTGGAATTACTAGAATTGATAAATTTATTAATTTCTACAAATCGTCCACGTGAACTCACGTGATGAAATGTAGCACTCAGATCTAATTTCACGTGCATTAGTCGAATTTGAACTCATTTCAACTTTGATTCTCCCTAGAAAGAAGATACTGAAGACTTCAGTGCGTGTTGGCAGTCTATCCTTTGCAAGAGGATGCGGGACTAGTTCCTCCTTAGAAAAGATTCTATTCATGGGCTAAAAAATGGGTGGACTCAACTCCGCGGTGGACTCCAATCCGCGGCGCACTTTTTTCCCTGGTGGACTTTTTTGGTGGACTTTTCTGGCGGACTGTCCACGCAGTGCGCTGGCGGAGCCCGAGCGGACCCGCAGCGGATCCACCACTCTGCGGCGGAGTTTTAAAAAGTCCGCTATGGGTCACAAAGTCCACCAAAAAAATTTATGGTGGACTTTAGACCGCGGCGGACCCGCAGCGGTCCACCGGGTCCGCAGCGGGTCCGCTGCGGAGTTAAGTCCACCATTTTTTTAAATACAGGGTATGGATCGATGGAAGTCTGTCAGAGTGCAGTGTTTAGTAAAAATACATGAGGTATACACTATATGCGGTGTACACCGCGACGTGGTGTAAGCGGTGGTTTGTACGTGAGTGAGCAATATTTTGTTCGTCACAATGTCGGTACCAATGTGTAAGGGGTGGTGGTTTGTGTGTCGCAATGTATGTAGGTGTGTATTGAGGGATTGGTATAAATGCGCGCATATAATGGAATGCAGTGGGTTATAGCGGAATGATGGAAAATGTACACTAGGGAGAGGGACCCATGACTGAGGGTATGTAGTGTAGAATGTAAGCTGACGATTATCCATTGCTTGTGCTAATTACATTAGCAATAAGGGGTAGAAAGGAATGTATGTCATTGAGTGGAATGGTAACTAGAGTGACGGATAATGTGTGGGTAGGAGCTGACAAAGGAACAGAAAAAGGGCGGCAAATAAAAATTGAATTGTAGGCATTTAGTTGGCCGCGCAAAAGCGTAAAAAAGTTCACGATTACCACGAGGTGAAATGTATCTACTGACCAATTTGCCTACTGTTTTCCTTGCCCTGGGCAATATGCTAATATTTGTTTTTACTTGCCCCGGGCTATATGCTAATATTTCTATTGTTTTTCCTTGCCCGGGGCTATATGCTAATATTTCTATTGTTTTTCCTTGCCCTGGGCTATATGCTAATATTTTTATTGTTTTTCCTTGGCCTAGGCTATATACTAATATTTCTATTGTTTTTCCTTGCCCTGGGCTATATGCTAATATTTCCATTGTTTTTCCCTGCCCTGGGCTATATGTTAATATTTCTATTGTTTTTCTTTGCCCGGGCCTATATGCTAATTTTTCTATTGTTTTTCCTTGCCCTGGTCTATATGCTAATATTTCTATTGTTTTTCCTTGCCCTGGGCTATATGCTAATATTTCCATTATTTTTCGCTGCCCTGGGCTTATTCTGATGAAGCTTGAACCTATGACTACTACTATACTATCTATAACTAACTAATCCTAAACCAGAGGCAATCCCGATAACCCAGAGTCAAATGAGTACTACAATATAAGAGATAGAAATATATAAAGGATATCAATAATAAGAGGATAAGTGTGTATGTACAGAGCTGCACTAGGGTAAGGAAGCTGATGTTAGGTTCGGTGATCTTCTTGATGAGGGTCCATATCCTAGCTACTTGAGGTCATAACTGACTGGGCTATCCTATATCAAGGTAGAGGAGGTTAGTATAGGTGTAACAAACTTCGCCCGTTTTCTTCCTTCAACTTTCTACTCAATCTGCCTAGGTCCACCACACGCCCAGAGCCGTGCTCTTCAATACAAAACCAGCGAGTACACAGCGGTTCCAAACCGGGCCCGCTTCAGGGCTGTAGTCATCTTTCAACTACGCCAAATTGGTGGCAGCACCTGGCTTAGCTTTCGACCGTTCAGAATCAACTTCAGAGTATTTGTGTCCATAACTTGCAAACCTCGTGGTAAATGCCACGCCGCGCAGTAACGCGCATCAGCAAATGCTGAGCAATGAAGGTAGATGTACGAAAAGTAAATGTCCGCGCCGTACGTATGAAATGCTTGGCGGTAAAATGAAATTGTCCAACTGAACACTGAATAATGAGGTAGGTCTATGAAGAACTTTAGGATGGTGTCTGATAGGCTTTAGAAGTATGATGACGAACAAGCTCCATGTACATACCACACACTGAGTATAGATAATACATACTATGAGAGATATAATAGATACACTAATTTCTCCCGTTTTAAATTTTAAATTTTGAAATTTAAATCAATTTCAAGATTTAAACCATGGTAAAATAATGATTAACCATGTTCCTAAAGATAATAATTATATTCAAGACGATATAGAGATAACATTAAATTAAATTGAAAATTGGGTTTAGAGTCCTAATCGTTGATACTAAAAGGTGGAACCACCCGAAACCACCCGAAACCAGCCGAAACCACCCAACCCACCCGAAACCACCCCCGAAACCACCCAACATAACTCCGAAACCACCCGAAACCACCTGAAACCACCCGAAACCAGTGCGTGTTGGCAGTCTATCCTTTGCAAGAGGATGCGGGACTAGTTCCTCCTTAGAAAAGATTCTATTCATGGGCTAAAAAATGGGTGGACTCAACTCCGCGGTGGACTCCAATCCGCGGCGCACTTTTTTCCCTGGTGGACTTTTTTGGTGGACTTTTCTGGCGGACTGTCCACCAGTGCGCGGCGGAGCCCGAGCGGACCCGCAGCGGATCCACCACTCTGCGGCGGAGTTTTAAAAAGTCCGCTGCGGGTCCACCAAAGTCCACCAAAAAAAATTTATGGTGGACTTTAGTGGAGTCCGCGGCGGACCCGCAGCGGGTCCACCGGGTCCGCAGCGGGTCCGCCGCGGAGTTAAGTCCACCCATTTTTTAGCCAGGGTATGGATCGATGGAAGTCTGTCAGAGTGCAGTGTTTAGTAAAAATACATGAGGTATACACTATGTACGGTGGGCACATTACCACTTGTGCAAACCGCCGATTCGGCGCCGATCAGCGCCGAATCGGCGCCTATAGGCGCCTATAGGCGCCTATAAGTTTTTTTCGGCGCCGATTCGGCGCCTATAGGCGGTACCGCTTTTAGGCGCCTATAGGCGCCTAAAATTGACATTTTCCAATTTTTCGGCGGTCATCGGCGCCTATAGGCGCCGATAAGCGCCGATAAGCGCCTATGCACCGCCTATCGGCGCTTTTCGACCGCTTATCGGCGCCTTAGTTATCAACCGCCTATAGGCGCCTATAGGCGCCGATACTGTTTCTTCGTCCCCGGCGATGTCCTAAGTATCGGCGCCTATAGGCGCCGATTTTGCCTTCTAGCAATCTGTGTTCTTCCACCTTTTTTTCGGCGCCTATAGGCGCCTATAGGCGCCGATGAATTAAAACAGTCCTAAATTGGCGTTCGCTTTCGTCAGGTTAGGGTTTGGGGTTAGGGTTAGGGTTAGGGTTAGGGTTTGGGTTAGGGTTTGGGTTAGGGTTTGGGTTAGGGTTTGGGTTTGGGTTGGGCCCCTAGGGTTTAACCCTAACCTAACCCTAACCCCAACCCCAACCCTAACCCTAACCCTAACCCCTAACTCTCTAACCCAACCCTAACCCTAACAACCCCAAGCCTAGCCCTAATCCTGACCCAAATGTGGAAGACATACCGTGCAACAATGTTGCGGGCCAATTTAGGACTACTTCAATTCATCGGCTTCTATAGGCGCCTATAAGCCGCCGAAAAGGGTGGAGAAGTTATATTCCCGAAAATCAATATCTTAGCCGAGGACAGAAAATCAGCATCGGCGCCTATAGGCGCCTATAGGCGCCGAAATATAGGCGCCGATAAGCGGTCGAAAAGCGCCGACGGCGCCGATAGGCGGTCCATAGGCGCTTATCGGCGCCTATAGGCGCCGATGACCGCCGAAAAAATGAAAAATGTCAGTTATAGGCGCCTATAGGCGCCGAAAAGCGGCACCGCCTATAGGCGCCGAATCGGCGCCGAAAAAAACTTATAGGCGCCTATAGGCGCCGATTCGGCGCCTATAGGCGCCGAATCGGCGGTTTGCACAAGTGGTAATGTGCCGTACGGTGTACACCGCGACGGTGTGTAAGCGGTGGTTTGTACGTGAGTGAGCAATATTTTGTTCGTCACAATGTCGGTATGTACCAATGTGGGCAAGTGGTGGTTTGTGTGTCGCAATGTATGTAGGTGTGTATTGAGTGATTGGTATGTAGCAATGCGCGCATATAATGGAATGCAGTGGGTTATAGCGGAATGATAGGAAAATGTGTACACTAGGGAGAGGGACCCATGACTGAGGGTATGTAGTGTAGAATGTAAGCTGACGATTATCCATTGCTTGTGCTAATTACATTAGCAATAAGGGGTAGAAAGGAATGTATGTCATTGAGTGGAATGGTAACTAGAGTGACGGATAATGTGTGGGTAGGAGCTGACAAAGGAACAGAAAAAGGGCGGCAAATAAAAATTGAATTGTAGGCATTTAGTTAAGCCGCGCAAAAGCGCGTAAAAAAGTTCACGATTACCACGAGGTGAAATGTATCTACTGACCAATTTGCCTACTGTTTTTCCTTGCCCTGGGCAATATGCTAATATTTCTATTGTTTTTACTTGCCCCGGGCTATATGCTAATATTTCTATTGTTTTTCCTTGCCCGGGGCTATATGCTAATATTTCTATTGTTTTTCCGGCATAATAGGCCGCGAACTTTAGTTCGCCGCGAACTCGGGCGAACTCAGGCGAACCCGCGCGAACTCCGCGCGGGTTATAGCGTCGCCGACAGTTCGCCAATTTTTTCCTTGGCGAACTCCGCTGAAGTTCGCCGAGAGTTCGCCGGACGTTCGCCGAACTCGGGCGAACTCGAGCGAACTCAGGCGAACTTGAGTTCGCCGCAAACTGGCGAACTAGTTCGCCGCGAACTAGTTCGCAGCGAACTCAAAAATTTTGGTTGGCGAACGATTGTTCGCCGGCGAACAATCGTTCGCGGCGAACTAGTTCGTGTGAACAAGTTCGCGGCGGACTAGTTCGCCGCGAACTAATTCGCCGCGAACTAATTTTTCTAAGTTCCCGGCGAACTAGTTCGCGGCGAACTTCATTATTCATTTTATGCTGCGAACTTGTTTGTCATCAACTATAACAATTCCGCTGCAAACTGCCAAACTAGTTCACCTCGAACGATTGTTCGCCAACCCAAACCCTAACCCGAATCCAAACGCGAACCCAAACCCGAACCCAACCCCTAACCCTAACCCAAACCCTAACCCATTAACCCAAACCCAAACCCTAACCCAAACCCTAACCCAAACCCTAACCCAAACCCTAACCCAAACCCTAACCCAAACCCTAACCCAAACGCAAACCCTAACCCAAACCCTAATTCAAACCCTAACCCAAACCCTAACCCAAACCCTAACCCAAACCCTAACCCAAACCCTAACCCAAACCCTAACCCAAACCCAAACCCAAACCCTAACCCAAACCCTAACCCAAACCCTAACCCAAACCCTAAGGGCCATCCATAAAGGACGTCCGCAATGAGGGGGGAGGAGGGAGTCTGCCCAATGCGGACGTTTGTGGACATAGGGGGGAGGGGGTGTTTGGTCAAATGCGGACGTCCGCAATTTTTGGAAGTTATGGTCGATTTGACGGTTATTTCACAAGAAAATCGTGAAATTTCGGGCCCAGAATGATGACTCAAAAGATTTTAAGAAAAGTGCGGACGTCCTGTGGGGAGGGAGGGGTTTCTGAAATGCGGACAAGGGGGAGGGAGGGGTCTAAAATGCTCGAAATTTTGCGGACGTCCTTTATAGTTCATGGATGGGCCCTAACCCAAACCCAACCCTAACCCAAACCCTAACCGGCTGAAGGGGTCAGACAACGTCGGACAAGAGTTCGCCTTGAACTAGTTCGCCGCGAACTTAGAAAAAAAGTAATTCGCGAACTAGTCCGCCCGAACTAGTTCGCTCTTGAACTCGTTCGCATGAGCAGGATCCGCCCTTGAACAAAAAATCGTTGTAACCAAAAAATTTTAAGTTCGCTGCGAACTAGTTCGCGGCGAACTAGTTCTCAGTTGCGGCGAACTCCCTTGTGGTCGCCTGAGTTCGCTCGAGTTTGCCGGAGTTCGGCGAACGTCTGGCAACTTCTCGGCGAACTTCAGCGAGGTTCGCCAAGGAAAAAATTGTTTAACTGTCGGCAGCTTATTCGAATGTTTCGAGTTCGCGGGTTCGCCTGAGTTCGCCCGGGTTCGCGGCGAACTAAAGTTCGCGGCCTATTATGCCGTTTTTCCTTGCCCTGGGCTATATGCTAATATTTCTATTGTTTTTCCTTGGCCTAGGCTATATACTAATATTTCTATTGTTTTTCCTTGCCCTGGGCTATATGCTAATATTTCCATTGTTTTTCCCTGCCCTGGGCTATATGTTAATATTTCTATTGTTTTTCTTTGCCCGGGCCTATATGCTAATTTTTCTATTGTTTTTCCTTGCCCTGGGCTATATGCTAATATTTCTATTGTTTTTCCTTGCCCTGGGCTATATGCTAATATTTCCATTATTTTTCGCTGCCCTGGGCTTATTCTGATGAAGCTTGAACCTATGACTACTACTATACTATCTATAACTAACTAATCCTAAACCAGAGGCAATCCCGATAACCCAGAGTCAAATGAGTACTACAATATAAGAGATAGAAATATATAAAAGGATATCAATAATAAGAGGATAAGTGTGTATGTACAGAGCTGCACTAGGGTAAGGAAGCTGATGTTAGGTTCGGTGATCTTCTTGATGAGGGTCCATATCCTAGCTACTTGAGGTCATAACTGACTGGGCTATCCTATATCAAGGTAGAGGAGGTTAGTATAGGTGTAACAAACTTCGCCCGTTTTCTTCCTTCAACTTTCTACTCAATCTGCCTAGGTCCACCACACGCCCAGAGCCGTGCTCTTCAATACAAAACCAGCGAGTACACAGCGGTTCCAAACCGGGCCCGCTTCAGGGCTGTAGTCATCTTTCAACTACGCCAAATTGGTGGCAGCACCTGGCTTAGCTTTCGACCGTTCAGAATCAACTTCAGAGTATTTGTGTCCATAACTTGCAAACCTCGTGGTAAATGCCACGCCGCGCAGTAACGCGCATCAGCAAATGCTGAGCAATGAAGGTAGATGTACGAAAAGTAAATGTCCGCGCCGTACGTATGAAATGCTTGGCGGTAAAATGAAATTGTCCAACTGAACACTGAATAATGAGGTAGGTCTATGAAGAACTTTAGGATGGTGTCTGATAGGCTTTAGAAGTATGATGACGAACAAGCTCCATGTACATACCACACACTGAGTATAGATAATACATACTATGAGAGATATAATAGATACACTAATTTCTCCGTTTTAAATTTTAAATTTTGAAATTTAAATCAATTTCAAGATTTAAACCATGGTAAAATAATGATTAACCATGTTCCTAAAGATAATAATTATATTCAAGACGATATAGAGATAACATTAAATTAAATTGAAAATTCCTGGGCTATATGCTAATATTTCTATTGTTTTCCTTGCCCTGGGCTATATGCTATCTTTCCTATTTCTGTTATTCCTTGCCCTGGGCTATATACAAATATTTCTATTGTTTTTCCTTGCCCTGGGCTATATGCTAATATTTTTATTGTTTTCCTTGCCCTGGGCTATATGCTAATATTTCTATTGTTTTTCCTTGCCCTGGGCTATATGCTAATATTTATATTGTTTTTCCTTGCCCTGGGCTATATGCTAATATTTCCATTATTTTCCTTGCCCTGGGCTTATTCTAATATTTCTATTGTTTTCCTTGCCTGGGCTATATGCTAATATTTTATTGTTTTTCCCTTTGGTCTATATTTTAATATTTCAATTGTTTTTCCTTGCCCTGGGCTATACTAATATTTCTATTGTTTTCCTTGCCCTGGGCTATATGCTAATATTTCCATTATTTTCTGCCCTGGGCTTATTCTAATATTTCTATTGTTTTTCTTGCCTGGGCTATATGCTAATATTTTATTGTTTTTCCTTGCCTGGGCTATTTGCTAATAATTCTATTGTTTTTCCTTGCCCTGGGCTATATGCTAATATTTCTATTGTTTTCCCCCTTGCTATATGCTAATATTTCTATTGTTTTTCCTTGCCCTGGGCTATATGCTAATATTTCTATTGTTTTTCTTTGTCCTGGGCTATATGCTAATATTTCTATTGTTTTTCCTTGCCCTGGGCTATATGCTAATATTTTCATTGTTTTTCCTTGCCCTGGGCTGTATGCTAATATTTCTACTGTTTTTCCTTGCCCTGGGCAATATGCTAATATTTCTATTGTTTTTACTTGCCCCGGGCTATATGCTAATATTTCTATTGTTTTTCCTTGCCCGGGGCTATATGCTAATATTTCTATTGTTTTTCCTTGCCCTGGGCTATATGCTAATATTTCTATTGTTTTTCCTTGGCCTAGGCTATATACTAATATTTCTATTGTTTTTCCTTGCCCTGGGCTATATGCTAATATTTCCATTGTTTTTCCCTGCCCTGGGCTATATGTTAATATTTCTATTGTTTTTCCTTGCCCTGGGCTATATGCTAATATTTCCTTATTTCTATTGTTAAACTTGTTTTAAACTTACAACACAACTCATATTAAATTAACTAACTGAGGATTTTAGCCTACCCCATTGCCGACTGCAATCATTTATTTATATATCTCTACATCTTCGTACCTAAACTCAACTCCTTACTCTACCAACCTTCATTCTTCAGTGTCCTACCTGTGCGTCTTCTGTGGTAATATTTATTCATCACTTGTTAATTTATTTCTTCATCATCTGTGATAATATTCATTCATGTCTCAAGCTGTGTGCCAAGTTGAAACACAGCAAGTTGAAACTGATGCTAAAGTTGAAGCTGAGACAGAAGTCAATATAGACACTCAACCTACATCCTCCTCAGACTCAGCTATCATAAAAGTCTCAGAAGTTGTCTTACCATCAAGTGAGGATAACTTAGTAACACGAGCTAGGATTATAGACAAATATACAAGTGGCTCAGATAATGATTTAATAGAGAATCTACCAAATGATACATCACGCCGTAAAAATCCTAAAAGAGGTAGTAGGGGCTCTGCTAAGAAGGATAAGTGTCCCTGCATGACCTCCGACGCTTCCTCTTGGAAACTGGCATGTTGTAAATGTAATCAGTCCTGGCACTCAGCATGCTCTAACCTCAGGGGCATTGTCTCTATAACAGAGTTAGTTGACTGGGAGTGCCCTTGGTGTTATGTGCCTCTGTTTAGTGACCCAAAAAAACCAAAAGCAGTGACAAATGTGTTCAAAGAAATTCAAGTCGACATCAACTCAATTAACTCTAAATTTGATGACTTCAATCAAACTGAGCTACAGAAACAGGTATCTGACCTGGAATCCAGTATCAAACAATTATCCACACCATCTACCAGCATTATGGTGGCTCAAACCCGCCACCAGAAAAAAATGAAAAATTTTTTCAAATTAGAAAAAAATATAAAAAAAATATTTAAAAAAATTTTTTTTTTAATTTTAAATTTTGTTTTAAAAAATTTTTTTAAATTTTTTTAAAAAAATTTTTAAAAAAATTTTAAAATTAAAAATCATGGCTCAAACCCGCCACGAAAACTAAAACCGAAAATGAAAATCGTTTTTTATTCAAATCACGTACGAACTTTTTGTGCGCCGCGCAAAAATTTTTAAAATTAATTTGAAAAACGAAATCGCTTCATCTTGAAACATCATGAAAAACGCGTTTGGCGTTCGCGCGTTACGTTAAGTTCATAATGTTGTTAGCAAAATTGAAAATGATATGAGCAACAGCCAAATTCAAGTCCAAACGGCAAAGCTCTCGACCAGTCCATCAAACTTTCCTAGTCGATGTTACCCCTTTTATTCCCACTGGTCCAGAGCTGGGCTATCTGTAATCCTTCAGTGTCATTCTTCTCAATGGGCGGGGCTGATGCAGTCACCTTATATCTCAATATGCATCACAGGACAGAGCCGCCTGTTGTCACCCACAGTCCCACAACGGAGACGCCTGCCATTCTCCTCAATTATGTAGAATTGAGTAGAATGACAGGCAATCAGCAGGCGGCCCAGCCCATTGACTCATCCTCTGAGAATGATGTCATGCTACACCAGCCATTGAGGGGAACTACAGGCGGCTCCACCCATTTGGAGGAATGTGATGAAGCCCCGCCCATTGAGAAGAATAAGAGGACAATCAAACTGTTTAGGAGTTTAGTACCTTCAATGGATAGGGCCATCAGTCATTCTTATCAATGGGCGGGGATGCATGCCATCCTTCTCAACGGGTGGGCTGCCTGGATTGATTTACTTAAAATCCTAAGCAGGCGGATTTGTTTCTTATTCTTCTCAATGGGCGGGGCCGCTTCACATTCCTTTAATATTCTATTCAATGAGTCAATGGGCTGGGCCACCTGCTGATCGCCTGTCATTCTACTCAATTCTACATAATTGAGGAGAATGGCAGGCATCTCCGTTGTGGGTAACAACAGGCGGCTTTGTCCTGTGATGCATATTGAGATATAAGGTGACTGCAACAGCCCCGCCCATTGAGAAGAATGACACTGAAGGATTACAGATAGCCCAGCTCTGGACCAGTGGGAATAAAAGGTAACATCGACTAGGAAAGTTTGATGGACTGGTCGAGAGCTTTGCCGTTTGGACTTGAATTTGGCTGTTGCTCATATCATTTTCAATTTTGCTAACAACATTATGAACTTAACGTAACGCCAACGCCAAACGTTTTTCATGATGTTTCAAGATGAAGCGATTTCGTTTTTCAAATTAGTTTTAAAAATTTTTGCGCGGCGCACAAAAAGTTCGTACGTGATTTGAATAAAAAACGATTTTCATTTTCAGTTTTAGTTTTCGTGGTGGGTTTGAGCCATGATTTTTAATTTTAATTTTTTTTAATTTTTTTTTCAAAATTAAAAAAAAATAAATAAAAAAAATTTTTAAAACAAAATTTAAAATTAAAAAAAAATATTTAAAAAAAATTTTTAATTTTTAAAATTTGAAAAAAATTTTCATTTTTTTCTGGTGGCGGGTTTGAGCCATCATACAGCATTGACAGTTTAAACACAATCCATGATGACTTGATCAGCACGATAAATTTTGAAATTGAGAAGATCATATCAGCTCAGAATGCATTTGTAACTAGTGAACTGACAAAATTCAAGTTGGATAATGGAAACAATGCAAATCAACAAAGTGCTACCAACCCAGTAACATTTTCAGGTAAGATATTCAATGACCATCAGTCAGGATTTCTCCTGACTGATAAGGAAAGTCTTGAGTCATTTTTGGCTGAAAATGATGAAAGCTTCACCAGGATAGGTAATAGGGATGTTCTTTACTTTGGCGAATTCTGTTACAAATATGGCGGCACTAATCATCAGCCTTCACCAATGCCAGAACCCATCAGTAACATCATCGAGAAAATACATAGTAAGTTCCCTAATGCTATTAAAATCAACTCATGTTTGATCACCAAGTATGCAGATGGCCAGAGTGAATGCCCAAAACATGGGGATGTAGTCCGGTCGAAAACAGACAAATTTTGAAGAGTTAGGGAACTAACTTGCAGCAATGACTTAGGGTGTTTTTTCGATTCAATATGGTCCCAGGAGTCACCAAACCAAAATCCCCTAAAATCCGGTCGGCACTTTTCGAGATATGGCCACGCCCTTTTTTGACCGTGGGAATTGTTGGTGAAAAATCTGATTTTCAAGATTTTGAGCTTTATAGGCAAGGTTATACACTAAATCCACTTATTTTTGCACGAGAAAAACGATGCAACTGTTATTTTTTGGTTATAACCATTGCTGAGGCCAATTATTGGCCACGCCCATTTTTATCATGGGAATTATGGACAAAAATCTGAATTTCAAAATTTTGAGCTATACATGCACGATTATACACTAAATCCACTTATTTTTGTACGAGAAAAACGATGCAACTGTTATTTTTTGGCTATAACCTTTGCCGAGGCCAATAATTGGCCACGCCCATTTTTATCGCGGGAATTTTAGACAAAAATCTAAATTTAAAAATTTAGAGCTATACACGCAAGATTATACACTAAACCCACTTATTTTTACACAAGAAAAACGATGCAACTGTTTATTTGTAGCTATAACCACCATGGAGGCCAATCATGGACAACGCCAATTTTCGCCCGTGAGAATTTGGTCGAAATAATTAATTGCGACAATTATTTTGTGCTTTATGTGTGCTGGTTAAATTCTGTCGCTCCTCCAACGTGTACATAGTATAATGAAAATATAGGTAGGTATGTTAATAATATATTGTAAACACCTATGAAGTTTTTATCGGTGTTTATAATACGTAGATCCTTGCCTTATCAGGTCCAAATTGGCTTGCCCAAGTGACTGCGGGTCTAGACCAGATAGGTACAACTCTCAGGACCCGATAGTCACGGGCCAGATGTATTTAATAGACCCTTATAATATGAATTTTTGATGACACTCGATTTATTCTTTTACTGTACTTGCTCCTGTGAATTACTCTCTTCCCAACACACTCTGTAGTACATTAGTACATTACCTAACAAGCTAACACACTTTTGTGACTTTCTAATACGCTCATATGTCCTACCAGTACACTCTTATGACCCTGTGTCTTCATAGCACACTCCTGTGTCTTCCTAACACCTGTGTCTTCCTAACACACTCCTGTGTCTTCCTAACACACTCCTGTGTCTTCCTAACACACTCCTGTGTCTTCCTAACATACTCCTGTGTCTTCCTAACACTTCGTGCGATTTCCAACTCACTCAGGTGTACTCCAACACACTCTTGTGACTTCCTAAATAAACATCTCCCTACGTCTACACTTCTGTGTCTTCCCAGCACACTCCTGTGTCTTCCTAAAACACTCCCGTAACTTTGTATCACACTCCTACGACTTTAAAATAAATTCTTTGTCTTCTCAACATGTTCCTGTGTCTTCTTAATAAAACAAGGCTGCGTCTACCAACTCATTCATAAACCATCCTAGCACATTCTTGTGACTTCCAAACTTTTAAAAACACTCTTAAATGTATTCGGTGACTCTCTTACACACTCTTGCATCTTCCTAACATACGTACGTGACTTTTTAACACTCATGTGATGCTTAAACACTTTCTGTATCTTCCAAACACACTTGTGTGCTTTTCTATAACAATCCTGTGTCTTCCGATACACTGTTTTGACTTCCCAGCACACCCATACTTCTTCCTAATCCATTTTTATGTCTTTCCAATAGGAACTGATTACAATGCTGGGTCTTCTAAAGCACCAAGACACTCCTGTGACTTCTAAAACCAATGCTGTGTCTTCCAACTCACTTCTATGACTTGCCAGCACACCTAATTCACTACTGTATTTTTCAATCACACTCTTATGGCTCCCTAACTAACTTTTGTGACTTTCTAACATACTCCTGCATCTTCTGAAACGCTCTTGTGACTTCCAAACACAATAATAAGACATTCGTGCGATCTAATTACACATTCTGATACTTCTTTATATGTTCTTGCATAATTTCTTACAATGCTGCATCCTCTTGCTTTCTTCCATGCCTTCCTAGCACACATAATTGTGACATCTCACATCTTAACACACTTCTGCGTCTTCCGGTACACTTCTTAATACCATCGGAGCCTTTATCTTCCCAGTACTCTTGTATTTTTCTAACACAAATCAATATCTTTCCAACATACTCATTACTCGTGCGTCTATCTCGCACATTCTTGCTTATTCCAACTCACTCTGAAAGTGTCTTTCCAACACACTTCTGTGTGTTGGAAAGGAAGTGACCTCCACAATGTTTCCAGACAACTAAAAGAACAGTTGCATCGTATTTGCTGTGCCAAATATGTGGGTGTAGTAGATAATCTTGTACGTAAAATATGAATAGGAAAGATTTTTAAATTTTACCGCAAAATTCTCACGGGCAAAAGTTGGTGTTGTCCATGATTGACCTTCATGGTGGTTATAGCTACAAATAAACAGTTGCATCGTTTTTCTCGTGCAAAAATAAGTGGGTTTAGTGTATAATCTTGCGTGTATAGCTCTAAATTTTTAAATTTGGATTTTTGCCCAAAATTCCCACGATAAAATGGGCGTGGCCAATTATTGGCCGCGGCAAAATTTATAGCCAAAAATAACAGTTGCATCGTTTTTCTCGTGCAAAAATAAGTGGGTTTAGTGTATAAGCTTGCCTGTATAGCTCAAAATTTTTGAATTTGGATTTTTGCCCATAATTCCCATGATAAAAATGGGCGTGGCCAATTATTGGCCTCAGCAATGGTTATAACCAAAAAATAACAGTTGCATCGTTTTTCTCGTGCAAAATTAAGTGGATTTAGTGTATAGCCTTGCCTATAAAGCTCAAAATCTTGAAATTCAGATTTTTCACCAACAATTCCCACGGTCAAAAAAGGGCGTGGCCATATCTCGAAAAGTGCCGACCGGATTTTAGGGGATTTTGGTTTGGTGACTCCTGGGACCATATTGAATCGAAAAAACACCCTAAGTCATTGCTGCAAGTTAGTTCCCTGACCGATCTTATTTTCGACTGGACTAATGATGAACCCTTTATACATCCAAAATCAGACATTTACACACTGTCAATAGGAGCTGAGAGATCTATGAAGTTTACAAACTCCAACACCCATGCACCCCAAACTGACCTCTCTCTTACTCTCAAGGATAACGACCTTCTTGTGTTCTCTCGCGCTTCCCAGGATTTCTTTCACCATGCTATAACTCCTGATGAAAGCATTACTGATGTTCGATTTAGTCTTACATTTCGTGCTCTTGCCCCTTACAATATTAACTATACAGGCATTATTGGTGACTCAAACACCCAGGATCTTGTATTTGGACCTGATAAGGGCAAGCTAGGTCAGTGGCTTCCAGGGTTTAGGCATAAAGCATCAAAAATCAACAACATTCCTGACCCATTCACCATAGGCCCATGCCGAAACATTGTATTAAACGTGGGGCTTAACGACATCCAAGAAGACAATCCAAAATCTCCAGATTATCTATGTAATCTATATGATAGCAAAATAAATGCTATCTTGAATATTTATCCTAAGACAAAGATTTATATCAGTCTGCTTTTACCTACCAAAAGTACCAGCTTAAACTACAAAGTAAATGAATTGAACAAAGGTCTGAAAAAGCTGGCTTCTAATCACAGAAATATCACTGTAATTGAGCACAATAATTTGGTTGACCAGTTTGGCTTCCTCAATCCAGTCCTAGGTAGATTTAAGAGAGGAGTTCCAAATTCTAATGACCACATTCATCTTGGGCCTAATGGAGTTAAGCGTTTTGTCATGAACCTTAAAGGCGTGATACTACACAGGAAATCGTCTTTGACAGTGAGGAGTGGTGATAGGATTCAGCCTGCCTCTCCCTTCCCTAGAGCCCCTCAGCTGGTTTCCCATCTTCCTTGGCCACAGCCAGCTGGTGGCTCTTACCAGACCCTCCCCCAACCCCCTCTCCCCGGATCAACTTGGGGAAGCTCCCTACTCCCAAGGGAACCCGTCCCCATTGGTCCACCTGGTCCTAGCTTTAGTATTGGTAACCATCAGAATGATGAGGTTAGGTATCATTCAAACTTCCCACCCCTAATTCATGATGGATACCAACCCTAGATCAAAAGAGACATGCCATGGCTGCTCAAAATACCTACTTAAACACCATTCCTTTATAACTTGTAGCTATTGCCAAAAAAATCTGTCACTCTAAATGTTCCAAAAATTTGTATTCCTTTAATTTCATTGATGAAACATGGTCCTGTTGGGAATGTAGCTCCCTTGAGGAACCCAGATATAATCCCTTCAAAACTCTTAGATATGACAAATACTCTCAGCCTGATAATGAGAACTTGAATGAAATCCATAAGATAGAAAACTTGCTAAACAGCTGTAAAAGGCATAGCCTTGATGATCTCAGTAATGTAATCACTAAATCAAATAAACAAATCTCAATTATGTTTAATAATATTGATGGTGTGACTTCAAATTTTGATACAGTTACAACTGAGCTTATGTTAAAGAATGAAAACTTTTTCTGTGCTAGCACTTGCAGAAACCAATTTAGACGCTTGCAATAAAAATCTCTTTATTATAGAAGGTTTTCAATCCACATACCAGTCAAAGATTAATGGTAAGCACAAGGGAAGTGGCCTAGCAATATATCTTAAAGAATCACTTCTCTTTAATACATTAGAAAGTTTTAATCAATGCTCACCTAATCTTGAATCACTATTTGTTTGTATCAATAAATAACACCAATAACAAAATCCCTATCACAATAGGAGTATTATACCGTCCCCCTAGTGGGGATGAACACATATTTATCTCTGAACTAAATGTAATCCTTCAAAAACTCCCATTAAATAATGTTTATCTTTGTGGAGACCTAAATATTGATTTATTGAAAAGGTTGCAGAATAGATTAAAGTCGGCGGCAAATGAAAATACACTTGACTGGAAAAATGTGGATCTTCCATGGCCAAAATAAAAAGAATTGATCATTCAGGCCGGCTGAGGGTCGTCCAGCATATCATTTTATGACAAGTTCAACCGTTCTCAGCCGGCTCAGATGAATAATTCTTCTTATTTTGTGGATAGAAGACACTCAAATTTTCAGTCAAGTGTATTTTCATTTGCCGTCGAGATTAGAGGACATATTATACAGTAATGGATTTGCCCCCTTAATATCTATTGCAACACATCACAAACCTGGATGTACCCCATCATGTATTGATAATATATTCACTACTTCTACTGACTGTGCCACTTATTCTGGTGTCTGTGATATAATCTCAGGCCACCATTGCCCTATTTTCTGTACTACTCTTACTGAATGGACTTCTTCTGATGATGAGTCCAACCTACCTAAGTATGATTTCAATGAAAGTAATATGATAAAATTTGTGAATGAATTCACAAACTATCTCGTCAATATCAACTACTTTGAAGGCGCTATCTTTGATGAACATAACTTTAGTGAGCTTCTGAATAACATCAACAGGCTTATTGATATATGTTTTATTATGGATGAGAAACTCTTAGTAAGTAAACGTAACAGAATAACCAATCCATGGATAACCTCTGGTGTCATTGCCTCTATAGCAAAAAAAGATTATCTCTACCACCTCTGGAGGCAATCCATAAAAAAAGCTTAAGTGTCAGGAAGGTGACCCACTACTTTACACAAAATATAAGGATTACCGAAAATCACTCAAATGTATTATAAACTCGGCCAAGAAAATGCACAAGTCAAAAAAGTTTGAAAAGGCAAATGGTAATAGTAGAGAGACATGGAAAATTATTAATGAAATTCGTGGTAAACAAAAGGGGAAGATTAAGCCCTCTTTTATGGCAGATGGGCACCTTGCAATCAGCGCCCATCAGCGCTGATCAGCGCCGACCCACCGCCGATCAGCGCCGATCAGCGCCGATCGGCGCTGATCAGCGCTGATCGGCGCTGATCAGCGATTGATCAGCGCTGATCAGCGACACCGCCGATCAGCGCTGATCGGCGCTGATCAGCGCCGATGGAAAAAATTTAAAATTTCATCGGCGGTCGTCGGCGCTGATCAGCGCTGATCAGCGCCGATCAGCGCTGATCAGCGCCGATCGGCGATCAATCAGCGCTGATCGGCGAAATTGGCCGCCGATCAGCGCTGATCAGCGCTGATCAGCGCCTACCAAAACACCTGCATAGGAGCCTTAGAAAACTCCATAGGCGCTGATCAGCGCTGATCAGCGCCCATCAGCGCTGATCAGCGCCGATCGCTAACTTACTAAATTCGCATTGATATGGACATGTGGGTATGTTTCCCTTAAAAATAGAATTCCAGCTGGCTCTGGGAAACGTTTAATGGCAAATCCTCGCACCTAGGTTTATCACAACATCAACAACCATGTCAATAGTACGACATAGTAACACCGTTACTACACAGTAACACGGTTACGACACAGTAACACCGTTACGACACAGTCACACTGTTGCGACGCAGCAACCCCTTTGCGACACGTCCCACCGTCACGACACAGTAACACTATAACTCTGTAATTACGACACAGTAACACCGTAATTGCGACGCAGTAACACCGTTACGACACAGTAACACCGTTACGAAACACGAAGTACGAATCAGTAACGGTGCAACAACTCGGTAACATTGTTGCGACACACTAACACCGTAAAGCCGGCTAAATCCTATTTATGCAAATCGCCGATTCGGCGCCGCAAAGCGCCGAATCGGCGCATTTAACTTTTTTTAAGCGCCTATACGGCGCCTATAGGCGGTACCGTTTTAAAGGCGCCTATAGGCGCCGATAGTTTTCGATCGTCGAATTATCGGCGCCGAAAAGCGCCTATACACCGCTTTTCGGCGACATCGGCGGTTTTCGACCGCCTATAGGCGCCTGTACGGCCATCACCGCCTATAAGCGCCTATAGGCGCCTATCGTGATATTTTTCATGATCCACGGCCCGGTAGGAGTCTGAGGTATCGGCGCCTATAGGCGCCGATGAATTAAGGCAGTCCTAAGCTCCTAAATTGGGATAGAGTTAGGGTTTGGTTTAGGGTTTGGGTTAGGCTTTGGGTTAGGCTTTGGTTCAGGGCTTGGGTTAGGGTAAGGGTTAGGGTTTGGGTTTGGGTTTGGGTTTGGGTTTGGGTTTGGGTTTGGGTTAGAGTTTGTGTTAGGGTTTGGGTTATGGTTTGGGTTAGGGTTTGGGTTAGGGTTTGGGTTAGGGTTTGGGTTAGGATTTGGGTTAGGGTTTGGGTTAGGGTTAGGGTTTGGGTTAGGGTTTGGGTTAGGGTTTGGGTTAGGGTTTGGGTTAGGGTGTGGGTTAGGGTTTGGGTTAGGGTTTGGGTTAGGGTTTGGGTTAGGGTTTGGGTTAGGGTTTGGGTGAAGGTTTGGGTTGACCCAAACTCTAACCCAAACCCTAACCCAAACCCAATCCCAAACCCAAACCCTAACCCTAACCCTAACCCTAACCCACACCCTAACCCAAACCCTAAACCAAACCCAAACCCAAACCCAAACCCAAACTCTAACCCAAACCCTAACCCAAACCCAAACCCTCACCCAAACCCTAACTCTAGCCCAATTTAGAAGTTTAGGGCTGCCTTAATTCATCGGCGCCTATAGGCGCCGAAAAAATAAGGAAGAACGCAGATAGCTAGAGATCAATATCGGCGCCTATAGGCGCCGATACTTCAGACTCGTACCTGGCCGTGGATCTTGAAAAATATCACGATAGGCGCCTATAGGCGCCTCTAGGCGCTTATAGGCGATGATGGCCGTACAGGCGCCTATAGGCGGTCGAAAACCGCCGATGTATCTGAAAATCGGTGTATAGGCGCTTTTCGGCGCCGATAGGCGCCTATAGGCGTCGATGACCGCCGATAGTTCGACGATCGAAAACTATCGGCGCCTATTAATAGGCGCCGAAAAGCGGTACCGCCTATAGGCGCCTAATATTCGGCGACAAGCGCCGAATCGGCGCCTATAAGCGCCTATAATTTTTATTAGTAATAAAAATTATAGGCGCTTATAGGCGCCGAATCGGCGGTTTGCATTTAGCCGTAAAGCCAATATAACACACTTACGACAGAAAACGCCATTTTACTTTTAAGGCCCGTTGATAAAGCGCTTTTGATGGTTAATAAGTAACAACATTACTGTGTTGTAACGGTGTTACTGTGTCGTAACGGTGTTACTTTGCCTTAATGGTGACACTCTGTCGTAACGGTGTTACTGTTACTGTGTCGTAATGGTGTTACTGAGTCGTATCGGTGTTACTGTGTCGTATCGGTGTTACTGTGTCGTTACGGTGTTACCGTTTCTTAACGACGTTATTGAGTCGTAACGACGCAACTGAGTCCTAACGGCGATACTGTGTCGTAACGGCGATACTGTGTCGTAACGTTGTTACTGTGTCGTAACGACGATACTGTCATAACGTTGTTACTGTGTCGTAACGGCTTTACTGTTTCGTAACAACGTTACTGTGTCGTAACGCCTAACGGCATTACTGTGTTGTAACGACGTTACTGAGTCGTAACGACGATACTGTGTCATATTGTCATAACAGCATTACAGTGTCGTAACGGTGTCACTGTGACGTAACGGTGTTTCTGCTTTACTGTGTCGTAACGTTGTTACTGTGCCTAATTATAGTTAACAGTGTTACTGCGCCGTTAATGTGTCGTAACGGTGTTTCTGTGTCATAACGGAGTTTCTGTGCCGTTACTTCGCATCTTTGTCGTAACAATGTTGCGGTCTACTGTCTAGTAAATTAGTAAAGGTTTAAGGTATCATACGTCTATCCTGAGCCGAGTTATGAACGAAATACGTTCGATTATGACCTCAGGACTTTGAATATTTTTGCGTCCAATATTCTCAACGTCCAATTTACGAAATTAGGGCGTTGGGAGATATGGGCGCATCTTATACGTACAGACTTTCAAAGTTAATAAATCGTAGTTTGTATGAAAGTACTTCAAACTATCTGGCCGCTTATTTTGATACTAATTTTTTTGAATATTCGTTTAAGTAAGCCTATAATCGACCCGGCGCTACGGGTCTGTAGTTGTTTACAATATTTAATGTTGTTGTTGACTATTGACATGTTTGTTGATGTTGTGATAGCCTAGGTGCAAGGATTTGCCATTAAACGTTTCCCAGGGCCAGCCGGAATTATATTTTTAAGGGAAACATACCCACATGTCCATATCAATGCGAATTTAGTAAGTTTATAATGATCGGCGCTGATCAGCGCTGATCGGCGCTGATCAGCGCCGATGGAGTTTTCTAAAGCTCCTATGCAGGTGTTTTGGTAGGCGCTGATCAGCGCTGATCAGCGCTGATCGGCGGCCAATTTCGCCGATCACTCGATCAGCGCTGATCGGCGGCCAATTTCGCCGATCACTCGATCAGCGCTGATTGATCGCCGATCGGCGCTGATCAGCGCTGATCGGCGGTGTCGCTGATCAGCGCTGATCAATCGCTGATCAGCGCCGATCAGCGCCGATCAGCGCCGATCGGCGCTGATCGGCGCTGATCAGCGCTGATCGGCGCCGATTGCAAGGTGCCCATCTGCCTCTTTTATTATAGATGGCCTTGTAGTCGAAGAAAGAAGGGCCATTGCCAATGGTTTCAATAAGTACTTCACATCCATTGCATCTAAACTTAATGAATGTGATGATGGCATACCTATGTTACCCATTCCCTCCTATACAGATTACTTTAAAAACAAGGTAGAATCAAGTATATTCCTTGATACATGCTCTTCAGAAGAAATAAATGAAATCATTCTAGAATTCTCTTCCAACAAAGCCAGTGATATACCAGTAAAAGCACTCAAATGTATTGCCAATAATACTTCACCAATATTAGAGAAATTCTTCAATGAATTCTTATCCTCAGGTATATTTCCAGATATTTTAAAGACAGGAATAGTCAGCCCAGTCTTTAAGAAAGGTAATCAACAAATATTTGATAACTATAGACCTATCTCAACACTTCCAATCTTTAGTAAAATATTTGAGAAGCTCCTCTACAAACGTATTTATAGCTTCCTAATATCTAAAAATATACTCTATGAAAAACAATTTGGCTTCCGTAAAGACCATTCAACGTCTCATGCCATAAACTATTCTGTAAAATACATTAGTGATAGTATTGAAAACAAAAAACATGTTATAGGTATATTCCTCGACCTTAGCAAAGCATTTGACACAATATGCCATAAGAAACTCCTCCATAAACTTGATAACTATGGAATTCGTGGTAAATGTCTTAAATTAATAACAAGCTATCTCTCTAACCGTCAACAAATCACCAAGTTTAATGGCATTCAATCTGAAAGAGAACCCATACTCTATGGTGTACCACAAGGTTCTGTTCTTGGACCTCTATTATTTGTACTATACATAAATGACATAATAAACTCTTCAAGTGATGGCGAGTTTGTAATTTTTGCTGATGACACTAATGTATTTATTACTGCAAACACTCAAAGTGAAGTCTACTTATTAGCAAATAAAGTACTTAAGTCTATAGTAACATACATGAAGGCCAGCCAACTTCACATATATGTACTTTAGGCCTAATCTAAACCACCAAGAGCGCCTATCTTGTGCTCGCTGCTCAGAATACAACCATGATCTAACTTTAGCACTACATGATCAGAAAATCAAAAAAGTTGACAAAATTAGATTTCTAGGAGTTATAATTGATGACAAACTTAACTGGGATAGTCAAATAGAACATCTTGAAAATAAACTCTTGTCTACTATTGTACTTGTTAAGCGTGTTAAGAAATTTATCCCCCCTTCACACTATAACATTATTACTTGTGTTGAATATAAATTTGTCTTATATCTGTACATCTCATTCAAATACATCATTGTAGGGCATTGGTAACAATTGAATCTATATTTAACCAGATTTCTATTGCAAGACAAATGGGATGAGGGGTGAGCAGTCAGATCAGAGACTTCTTAGTAAAGTGACAAACAGCAATTTTTTTTTTTCTTTTTTTTCTGTGCTAGGTCTTGGGCTTCTTGCTTTGTCATCTTATTTGTCTTGAAATCAGATAAGTATGCCAGATATGAATGCTTGATATACTCAATGTTCCAAGATTTTATAATTTTTAAAGGACTGGTCCGAATTCAACAGTTTTATTTTTTACGCCAGTATTTTATAGCTTTAAATCTGTATCACTATTTTCAGGTGCTGTTTTTCTGTGGTGTGCTTACTACGTTTGGTAAACTCATCTGCTCGTTCCCAGCCCTCGGCATGGCCCTCTCCCGGTTGGGCAGTGTGTGTGCCTGGTGGCTTGCGTCTGCTGAGCCTGATCCCCCTGATCAAGCTGCCCAAGTCATGCATTTATTCATGATGTCTTCAAGTTTGCAAACAGATGCTCAAAAGAAGGTGAGAAAGGAAAGGTCCTCTGAACCCACTCCTGGCGGAGCAATCAGGGTACAAAAAGGGTGCACATCTGCTGGTAACTCTCCCGCTGGCAACTCACCCCTTGATAGAAGCTCACTTACATTGCCAAAACTGCGCAGTCACAGCTCAACAAAGGAACTTACTAGTCCAACTCCAAATAGCCCAACAGCACTTGTGTCCCCCCTTCCACCTCCAGGAAGAACCACAAAAGGTGCAGGGAAGGCAAATGAAGAAAAACAACCAGTACCACCAAAAACACCAACTCCTGATTCCCAACTGGTATCAAATGATACAACAAAAACCAATCCTGTCAAAGAAAAAGACAGGGCACTCAAATCAAAATGCCCCTGCAAATCAACATCAAATGGAAAAGCTTGGCTACTCACATGCAACTCTTGTGGGCAGGTATGGCATAACCTATGTGCCAATTTAAAAGGAGATAAAATCTCCCAAGAATCCATGGACTCTATTTTGAAGCACTGGCAATGCCCATGGTGCTTTACTGTTCCTTTTCCATGTCCGAAATCACACAAAGCAAACAAGGACAAATCAAAACTAGACAATATCAGTCATGCTAATGAGTTTCTGTCCACTGTTGTTGACTCTCTAGAGTCAATGGTTGATACCAAGCTCACCAGTGTCCTCAAAACCAACAGTGATTCTGTGGAGGCAATAGGAAAGCAGCTGGATAAACTTTCATCTGAGATAGCAGCCTTGAAAAACTCTCACATCTCAAGCTCACCCTTGTTAGCACAAAATCAGCCCCAGCCTCCTCCCCATTACACTTACCCAGTCAGATTGAAGTCGAGGACCCCTCTATCATTCACACAATGAACCACATTGAGGACTTTGTTGAGGATTATTTGTCTTCTGATGAAGAAAGAGATCACAGATTTCCTTGACAACGAAACATTTGCAAATGAGGGTGGTCGGGGTGTTGTTCAGTATGGGGGAATATTACAAAGTACATGGGCTCAAAAACAAAACCAAAGCCCTGTCCTGATATCATTAAAAAAATCATGGACAAACTCAATGATGAAATCTCAACTAAGCAGCCAGACCATCAACTTCATTACACACTAAACTCCTGTCTTGTGAACAGATATGAGGGTGGAATGTCCTCTTTGCCTGAGCATGCTGATGATGAAGGTGACATATGTCCTTGGAGTTCCATCTTCACTGTATCAACTGGATGCACTCGAACTGTCACATTCAGGAACACACAAAGTGATGAGGAAACATCATTGTACTGCATGGGACGTAGCATGTATGAGATGACTCGTGCTAGTCAGGCCCTTTTTAAGCATCAGATTAAGGCCCAGCCTGATCATGAGGATCCCAACGGAGTTAGGTACAGCCTTACATTCCGTGCAGTTCATTGGACTCATTTCAACTCAACAATCTTGATTGGTGACTCTAACTTTGGGAAAGTTCAGTTTGGAACAGGGAAGGGTAAAGTTAGCCAAGCCACTCCTGGACTCAGGACCTTTGCAGCCACTGTAAAAAGACATAAATCCCTCTATGTCCACCTTGTAGAAACATTGTTCTTATGGTTGGAACCAATGACATGAAGAAGAATGTCACGGATGATGAAATTCTTGATATCTATAAACTATACAAAGTGAAAGTCACACAATTACGCAAAATGAACCCAAATGCTAAAGTATTTATTTGCCCAGTTTTGCCCACTAAGTCATCAGTAATAAACCAGAGAGTTTTCAAATTCAATAAATTTATTCGTGATGATCTCATTCAATCAAATTTGAATGCTGTTCTTGTTGAGGGCTTCTTTGAGTTTGTAGATAGGCAGTCATATCTGTTGAGAAATGATCTAGCTGTTAATGACATGAATGATACTCTTCACATAAATAACACCAAGGGTGTACGCTTACTAGTTAGGCTTGTAAAGCAGGCTATTTTCAGGGCCAAGAGGTAAGACTGTAACTAGTAGAACATATGCAAATGTAACAAGTGGTGGGCCAGCCAACCCAATTTAGCAATAAAATCTTCAATGATCAGCGCCAAATTGGATAAAGAAAAGTGTGACTGCTGTAAGGGTAATATTCTGGTTGGGCACCGATATATGGCATGTTCCAATTGCTCAAAAATAATTCATAAGAAATGTTTTAAAACTCCAAATTTGCAATCCATAATGCTAAAGAGCTGTGCCCTAGCTGTATTCCTGAAATCCCAAGGAGGTACAACCCTTTCTTGGATTGCAGCAGTGCAGATGAGGGTACAGATCACTTTTATGATAATGAGCTCCATAAATGTAATGGATGTCCATTGGGACACCCATTAAAATTTTGATGTCCATCAAAAAAATTTTCCCAAGGGGCAATGGATCCAATGGTGTTCAATGGATCCAATGGACCCATTTTGATGTTCAATGGACTTTTTTAAAAGGACCCAAAATGGATTTTTTAATGGACTCTATGGATCCATGGTGGACAAACCCCAAACAGGGTTTTATAGAGGGACACGTCGGGATTATTTTTTTTAATTACCCATTGGTTTTTTCAAGGGACCTTGGCCCATTAACCCCATTGAACATGCCCATTGATCCATTGGTTGCATTGCACATTGTGTCCAATGGATCCATTGTGTCCAATGGACGAAATTAATCCATTGGATCCAATGGAAACAGTGTCGGACATGTCCAATGGTGTTATATGGACATTGATTCAATGGACACAATGGATCCATTGAACAAAAATACCAGACTGATGCCCATCTGCTACCAAACCATGTTTGGTGATTGTGTCCATTGGATTCAATCAAATGGATCCATTGAACATCCATTGATCCATTGTACATGTCCATTGAACATCAAAAATGGATCCAATGGATACATTGAACACCATTGGACTTGGTTTACTGATGGACATCATGTTCAATAGATGTCCATTGGATGTCCAATGGAAGTCCATTGACATGATGAATCCACTGGATCTATTGGACCAATTCACAACTTATGTGACACTTTTACCGAAAATAGTCAATTGGTGCCTCTATAGACACATCAAGTGGCACCAAAATCTAAATAAAATTTTCATTGTAATAATAACCCCTAAATGCATGTCCATTGTAAAGTATAATGAAAATTATTCTGCCTTAAATAGACGAAGAAACAAGATGAAATTCACAGTAAAAACTTGCCAGTAAAACATTAGATAAATTGAAATCATTTCGCCTCAAATATAGAAAATGAAACAAGATGAAATTTTCAGTAAAATGTGTCAGTAAAAACATTAGATAAACATGGAATACATGCTCACATTGAGAAGAAAAAAGTGGGCTATGTTTTAGTTTAGCTCATACTGTGACTGGGAGTAGAAGTGGGAAACATGTTGTACCACAAAGCTGCATGAGTTGACACAATGAGTTGACAGATGTGACTTACATAGAAACTAGAAATTGAGATCAAAAATGGACAAAATTTGGTCTTAAATGAGACACACTATCTAAAATGACACCCAGATGTAGCCAAATTTACACCAGGGATCGAAATCCTGTATGGGATACAGAGCAGTCCAAAACTATATATTATGCTGCAAAGAATACCAAGATTACCAGATTACCAGATTGAAATAAGAAAATGAATTCTCATCATGGAGAATAAGGCTTCTGATGAAGAATCGTATTGCATTTGCATTTGGCATTGCAGAGTACATGGGCTTGCAAATAGTTATGAAGACAGAGTCAAAAAGAACATTTTGAAAGAACATCAAATGGTTAATTTTAGCATCAGCCGATTGATTGTTGAAAGTTCTGAGAATCGATCAAGCTGCAACATCAAACATTACACAGATTGTAGAAGAAAAGAATGCTACTAAGAATAGAAGTTCCTATGAAACATTCATAGAAGTTGCATCCAGTGGGGATAAGTCATAAGAGTGATTCTGAAGATTTTTCCACAAACACTACTAAAGACGTACGGCGCGGCGTCATTTCTTTTAACGTCAGTTCCGACGGTTCAAATCCGACCGTCAAAACGACAACCCGGAGCGAGAAATAGGGCCCTGGTTTAGCGCTTGCCGCGCCGCGCACTCTGTGCGCGTAACCAGGGCCCTGGTTAGGGCAAGCGCTTCCCTACACACACAGCGCGCCGCGCAACGCAGACAGGGATATACGTGTTTAGCAAGTCACACAACGTTGATTTAGGACAACTCAAGAACTTTCGATCAGTCGATATGTTAGGCCTCGCTCAATTTCATTTAATCCCTTCCATGCTCCAAGGCCAAGTTGAGTGCTTGTTACTTGCATGTCACAGGTGTTTTATTTAGTCATTTCTTTATCCAATTGTTTAATGTTTTTTTCATATTTGAATTAAAAAGAAATCTTTCTTCAAGAAATCAAGACATCAATCTGCAAAACTTATCTTATATATAAAGTAAAGTCACACGTGAATAATGTTTGTATGTGCTGCCGTACACAATTAAAAATTGAGCTTGCCAAGAAAATATCAAGAGAAACGAAGGCTAAGCCAGGCTAAGTTGCGCCGTTGCTATGGATACAGGTATTTTGCACGTGCAGATTATGATCAATTCTATGAGAGTGCTTTCTGATATGTCGCTGACTGCTGTGTTGTAGTGTTTAAAAGAACGGTGTGTTTACTTTTTTCATTTGAAATTCAAAATTTGAAAACAGAGAACAGGTATGGCTGGCATTGTGGAGGCTATTTCCGATGGCATCTCTTCATGAATCTGTGGCAGACGTCTGACGATTTAAATTAATGCTGAGTTGATGGTATAATAAAACACTGTAATTGCCAAGTTCCACAACACGAATAACCACAACAAGCTGACTTTTTAATGCAAAGTACTTTCAAATCATCATCATCAGTGCAAAAGTCATTGAGTTACCTATTAAAAATTTACCGGTTAGCATGTAAAGTTGAAAACCTTATATACAAATATCATAAATAAAATGGAAATTGAAAACCATGAGTGATAAATAACCTAGTGATGATAGGTTAATGGCTTAATAAATTAAATTAAAATTGAATTAAAATTGAATAAGAAGTTTTAAGTGAATTTACAGCAATTTAAGGTTGAACAAAATCAAAATCAAATTGAATCGAATTTGGGCATAGCACATTGCGATTTTGGAATACTGCTCTTGGTGTAAATCAATGCTTTGATTCAACATTCAGTATGAGTACGATACTCGGTTTTAATTTTCAGATTTAAATTCATCATACAAGAGCAAATTATAATGATCAAAACTTGCACGGTCCAGCATTACTAAAAGTAACCAACGAATAATGGTAAATTCTGCTCCTTCATAAACTTTTTGAGAGCTTATTATTTGGTCCTCTATTATCTAGCAGGCCCAACGGGCATTTCTAGTAATAATAATAATTTAAACTTTTCTTCAACTCCGTACTAGAACACAAACATGATCCCTTTAGGAAATGCAATGTCCAGAGCAGCATTTTATTTGATACCTACTTTATTATCTGTATATGGAGTCTTTTAGTTTGCTGTCCCCAAAAAGATGAAAAAGTAAGATAAAAACACAGGCAGATGGGCACCTTGCAATCGGCGCCGATCAGCGCTGATCAGCGCCGACCCACCGCCGATCAGCGCCGATCGGCGCTGATCAGCGCTGATCGGCGCTGATCGGCGCTGATCAGCGATTGATCAGCGCTGATCAGCGACACCGCCGATCAGCGCTGATCGGCGCTGATCAGCGCCGATGGAAAAAATTTAAAATTTCATCGGCGGTCGTCGGCGCTGATCAGCGCTGATCAGCGCCGATCAGCGCTGATCAGCGCCGATCGGCGATCAATCAGCGCTGATCGGCGAAATTGGCCGCCGATCAGCGCTGATCAGCGCTGATCAGCGCCTACCAAAACACCTGCATAGGAGCTTTAAAAACTCCATCGGCGCTGATCAGCGCTGATCAGCGCCGATCAGCGCTGATCAGCGCCGATCATTATAAACTTACTAAATTCGCATTGATATGGACATGTGGGTATGTTTCCCTTAAAAATATAATTCCGGCTGGCCTGGGAAACGTTTAATGGCAAATCCTTGCACCCTAGGCTATCACAACATCAACAACCATGTCAATAGTCAACAACAACATTAAATATTGTAAACAACTACAGACCCGTAGCGCCGGGTCGATTATGAAACTTACTTAAACAAATATTCAAAAAAATTAGTATCAAAATAAGCGGCCAGATAGTTTGAAGTACTTTCATACAAGCTACGATTTATTAACTTTGAAAGTCTGTACGTATAAGATGCGCCCATATCTCCCAACGCCCTAATTTCGTAAATTGGACGTTGAGAATATTGGACGCAAAAATATTCGAAGTCCTGAGGTCATAATCGAACGTATTTCGTTCATAACTCGGCTCAGGATAGACGTATGATACCTTAAACCTTTACTAATTTACTAGACAGTAGACCGCAACATTGTTACGACAAAGATGCGAAGTAACGGCACAGAAACTCCGTTATGACACAGAAACACCGTTACGACACATTAACGGCGCAGTAACACTGTTAACTATAATTAGGCACAGTAACAACGTTACGACACAGTAAAGCAGAAACACCGTTACGTCACAGTGACACCGTTACGACACTGTGATGCTGTTATGACAATATGACACAGTATCGTCGTTACGACTCAGTAACGTCGTTACAACACAGTAATGCCGTTAGGCGTTACGACACAGTAACGTTGTTACGAAACAGTAAAGCCGTTACGACACAGTAACAACGTTATGACAGTATCGTCGTTACGACACAGTAACAACGTTACGACACAGTATCGCCGTTACGACACAGTATCGCCGTTAGGACTCAATAACGTCGTTAAGAAACGGTAACACCGTAACGACACAGTAACACCGATACGACTCAGTAACACCATTACGACACAGTAACAGTAACACCGTTACGACAGAGTGTCACCATTAAGGCAAAGTAACACCGTTACGACACAGTAACACCGTTACAACACAGTAATGTTGTTACTTATTAACCATCAAAAGCGCTTTATCAACGGGCCTTAAAAGTAAAATGGCGTTTTCTGTCGTGTGTTATTTTGGCTTTACGGCTAAATCCTATATATGCAAACCGCCGATTCGGCGCCTATAAGCGCCTATAATTTTTATTACTAATAAAATTTATAGGCGCTTATAAACCGATTCGGCGCTTTGTCTCGAATATTAGGCGCCTATAGGCGGTACCGCTTTTCGGCGCCTATTAGGCGCCGATAGTTTTCGATCGTCGAACTATCGGCGGTCATCGACGCCTATAGGCGCCTATCGGCGCCGAAAAGCGCCTATACACCGATTTTCGGATACATCGGCGGTTTTCGACCGCCTATAGGCGCCTGTACGGCCATCATCGCCTATAAGCGCCTAGAGGCGCCTATCGTGATATTTTTCAAGATCCACGGCCAGGTACGATTCTGAAGTATCGGCGCCTATAGGCGCCGATATTGATCTCTAGCTATCTGTGTTCTTCCTTATTTTTTCGGCGCCTATAGGCGCCGACGAATCGCAGCCCTAAACTTCTAAATTGGGCTAGAGTTAGGGTTTGGGTGAGGGTTTGGGTTTGGGTTAGGGTTTGGGTTAGGGTTTGGGTTAGGGTTTGGGTTAGGGTTTGGGTTAGGGTTTGGGTTTGGGTTTGGGTTTGGGTTTGGTTTAGGGTTTGGTTTAGGGTTTGGGTTAGGGTGTGGGTTAGGGTTTGGGTTTGGGTCAACCCAAACCTTCACCCAAACCCTAACCCAAACCCTAACCAAACCCTAACCCAAACGTTTACCACACCCTAACCCATGTCAACAACCTAACCCAAACCCTAACCAGGCAAACCCAACAAACCTAACTAAACCCAAACCCTAACCCAAACCATAACCCAAACCCTAACACAAACTCTAACCCAAACCCAAACCCTGACCCTTACCCTAACCCAAGCCCTGAACCAAAGCCTAACCCAGAGCCTAACCCAAAGCCTAACCCAAAGCCTAACCCAAAGCCTAAACCAAACCCTAACTCTATCCCAATTTAGGAGCTTAGGACTGCCTTAATTCATCGGCGCCTATAGGCGCCGATACCTCAGACTCCTACCGGGCCGTGGATCATGAAAAATATCACGATAGGCGCCTATAGGCGCTTATAGGCGTCGACGGGCGATGTCCGTCCCTTTCTTCTGACTTGTTGGTTGACAAGGAAGGCGCAAAGTGACGTCCAAATGTGGAACGTTGCGCCGCGCGCGCGAGGGTAGGGTAACATCCTACGATTATAGGCGGTGATGGCCGTACAGGCGCCTATAGGCGGTCGAAAACCGCCGATGTCGCCGAAAAGCGGTGTATAGGCGCTTTTCGGCGCCGATAATTCGACGATCGAAAACTATCGGCGCCTATAGGCGCCTTTAAAATGGTACCGCCTATAGGCGCCGTATAGGCGCTTAAAAAAGTTAAAGGCGCCGATTCGGCGCTTTGCGGCGCCGAATCGGCGATTTGCATAAATAGGATTTAGCCGGCTTTACGGTGTTAGTGTGTCGCAACAATGTTACCGAGTTGTTGCACCGTTACTGATTCGTACTTCGTGTTTCGTAACGGTGTTACTGTGTCGTAACGGTGTTACTGTGTCGTAATTACAGAGTTATTGTGTTACTGTGTCGTGACGGTGGGACGTGTCGCAAAGGGGTTGCTGTGTCGCAACAGTGTGACTGTGTCGTAACGGTGTTACTGTGTCGTAACCGTGTGTTACTGTAGTAACGGTGTTACTATGTCGTACTATTGACATGGTTGTTGATGTTGTGATAAACCTAGGTGCGAGGATTTGCCATTAAACGTTTCCCAGAGCCAGCTGGAATTCTATTTTTGGAAACATACCCACATGTCCATATCAATGCGAATTTAGTAAGTTAGCGGCGCTGATCAGCGCTGATCGGCGCTGATCAGCGCTGATCAGCGCCTATAGAGTTTTCTAAGGCTCCTATGCAGGTGTTTTGGTAGGCGCTGATCAGCGCTGATCAGCGCTGATCGGCGCTGATCAGCGCTGATCAGCGCCTATAGAGTTTTCTAAGGCTCCTATGCAGGTGTTTTGGTAGGCGCTGATCAGCGCTGATCAGCGCTGATCGGCGGCCAATTTCGCCGATCAGCGCTGATTGATCGCCGATTGGCGCTGATCAGCGCTGATCGGCGCTGATCAGCGCTGATCAGCGCCGACGACCGCCGATCAAATTTTAAATTTTTTCCATCGGCGCTGATCAGCGCCGATCAGCGCTGATCGGCGGTGTCGCTGATCAGCGCTGATCAATCGCTGATCAGCGCCGATCAGCGCCGATCAGCGCTGATCAGCGCCGATCGGCGCTGATCGGCGGTGGGTCGGCGCTGATCAGCGCTGATCGGCGCTGATTGCAAGGTGCCCATCTGCCAAAACACAACCCTTATACACTTATAGAATTAACAATGATTATTAAATTAGAATAAAACTGGGGAGGTCTTATCATACTTTATATATATTAGAAAATAGGAATTCAGTTCCATTCAATAAAAAGATTCAATATATGAAGTTTGTCAGTTAAACATCATAATTAAGATGTTGTGGAATGAGGTTAAATGCAGCTGTGCCTAGAGTCTTTTCTTTGTACAAAGAACCTCTAACACCTCTGATGGCAATGAGAACACTCCTGAGGATTGAAAACCGGGGTCTCGTTCTGATATGGTTGATTTCATGACTGCACTTCTCTGATCTTAATTGTTAGCCACCATTTCAGCTAAGTGCTTCAATACCAAGGTTGCTTCAAGTCCTGTGCCTCCTGTGGTGTGCCTTTTAGTTTTGAATTATTCTTTTCCATTTAGTTTCCTCTCGTTCTCTTCTGATATAGTATAAGTTTTAGAATGAAGTTTGAGACTTTTATAGAAAGGTAACTATAGCTGATTTCGTTACTTTGGCAGTTTTATCTAATAAATTTAAAGTTTCCTTTCCATGAGTAGACTAATTAAGTTTGTAGACGAGGGATAATTACTTTTATTTAACTTTTTATTGCTCTTTGTGCTCGCAATTAGGAGTGTATTAGACTTATTAATTAATTAATTCTCTTCACTAAGTGTGTTGCTTAATTTCTTGATGCTTGGAGTACAAATGAAGACCAAAGAGCAAGTTTCAGTTTCATTCAGGCAGGTGGTCACTACTCACTGCACTTGACGGTGCTATACCCTGGTACCAGGGGGTGACTGCTGGGGGCCTACCTCATAAAAAGCTCTCACAATTTAAACACCCCGAAAGCTGAGGTAGGTATTGGACTGAAGATGCCTGCACACCACTCATCTTGGTGTGACTCACTTGGATCCTACTGCTCTCCACATTGCATTACCTAAAGGGATCATGTTGGTGTTCAAATACGGAGTTGGAGAAAAGTCTTGCAAGAACTGAGAAGTTTAATAAATAGTTGTAAGAAAGAAGAAAAGAAAAGTAAAAGACATTTAAAGGCTTTTTACTGCCAATTTCGAGATAACCTTTAAATTACTTGTAGTATTTTCTTTAATTAGTTTTTTATGACTTTATGATGGAAGAATGGAAGGTTTCACCTGTATATTATGATGCAATGATCATGCATTTATGTTATTTGTTTTTGGTTCCCTGTGGTACAATGTTTATATTCATTAATCCAATTGTGGTGTTTGAATATGGGAAGACTTTTATCTAATCTTATGCCTTGATTTCAATCAAAAGCTTAATCTATGAATGTATGTCTGATGGCTGATACTTATTCTGATTTAGGGATTGATTGCATGGTTCATGTGACCTATACAACCATTTACCAATCGACATTTGTAACAATGAATTTTTGACTCAATATTTACTCAAACATTCTCTCTTCCAGATCTGATTTGTACGTATTGCTTGAAGTTGCTGGATGTCCCAGCTTTTTAGGTAACATTTGAAAAATCATAAGGGTGAGTCAAATTATGAGCAATTTATTGTTGGCCTCTATCCCTTGCTGAAATACTATCAGTACAATACTGAGATACTATCAGTACAATATAGTTTCAAGTAAACTGAACAAATGAGTTGATGTCAAGATAATGTTGATCTTATTCTATCTATTGCATAATTTATTGGCTTTAAATTGCTCCTTGCATACATCCCCTTAACCTGATCTAAAGTTAGTTATATTACCTATACCATTGTATTTGTTCTCTTTTCCTTGCTACATCAGTTATCAAACTTTCTCAACTAGGCATGATGGTCTTCACTTCGGTCCTACACCCCCAGCTTCTTCTCAATCAGATCTTTAGCTTCTTCTACTCTCAATCAGGCCCTCTCAATCAGACAACTTGAGAATTTTCAAAAGAATACCATGAAGGCCAAAATGTGGGAGACTACTCTGAATATCTTATACTATGTCACCGAGTGAAGAATCTCGGAGCAGAAGACATTCAGATATAATTCCTCAACTCATTGCTACAGTTTAAAGGATGGATGTTTGTGGTAGCTTGTACTTCCATATTATTTAGGATCGTGCACACATTATGTTATCAATTTTCGGCCGATTTTGGCCCCTCCCTCTTGTAATCAAGTTTACAATAGTTGTATTTGTTACAATAACGTGTAACGAAATCATTCGGAACCCCCAGGTGATTACGGAATATGTGAACGATCCCTTATGGTTATTGTTCGATAAAATCATGAGGTATACAGCCTCATTGCCATACACCCTTTATTGTTCCAGCCATTTAACCTGATCTACATACCTTTTTAAAAAAAGGGGTTTGTTTTAATTTTTTGTTCTGTTTATGGTTTCCAAATGAGGATTATCCTTTGTGCTTTGAAATATGCTTATGTACATATACTCTCTTTTCTCGTGCTTATCTTAGCTGCGTTATAGCGAACATTTGAGCTTATTTTACGGAACTTGTCGTGTCTGTAACTTTTTACCACCGAATCCTACTCTTATCAGACTTTCACCCTCTTCCTTTTTAGACTCTTGCCAACAACATCCAAACGTTCTTATTCCGCTGAGAAGCGCGGAACATGGTCAAATCGGCCGTCAAAGATGGATGCGTTATTAAGATGACACGCGTCATTGCACGTATTCGGGCAATAGCGCGTGCCATTTTTCGATAACCTACCAATCTTTGAAGGCCGATTTGACCATGTTCCGCGCTTCTCCGCGCTATAAGGTTGATTGGATCTTGTCAGCAAGGGTTCAACGTGTAAGGGGATATAAGTCTGTTCGTGGTAGACTCGAGTAGAAAAAAGTTATAGGCATGGCAAATTGGCCAAGTTTGGTGGCCTAGAAATCATGCTAAATTTCGGGATTCGGGAAAATGAAACACACTGTGATAATCTTCAGACTTAACTGAATTAGAAAAACCGCACTTCAACTGTTGAAGAGAATATGACAATCTATTAGATAGCCCTAGACAGGGTACACTTTCTAAATTGACACGCGTCGTAAAATCTCCCTAGTGCCGCGCATCGCGAAACTGGCCTATAGTGTATAACCAAGGTCCTGGTTATGTTAAGGCAACGCCGCAAAGCCACAGCTCTTATATAAACACCTAACCAGGGGCGTCGCGAAACGCTTGCCGCGCCGCGCACTCCGTGTGCATAACCAGGGTCCTGGTTAAGGCAAGCCACAGCGTGATTTACACGCCGTTTAGCGAGCAAGGCTAGCAAGGGCTAAAAATACCAAATATGAAATTTGCTCTTACCATGCCATACCCCTGGTTTTACGCTTCTTAGGCCCGCATAGGGATATATGTGTTAAGCAAGTTTTACGCTCTTAAAAGTTAAAACTCTTTGCTTCAACTTACGACAGGACGCCCCTGGTTAAGAGATATATAAAATAGGTCACACAACGTTGATTTAGGACAATTCAAGAATTTTCGATCAGTCGATATGTTAGGCCTCGCTCAATTTCACTTATTCCCTTCCATGCTCCAAGGCCAAGTTGAGTGCTTGTTACTTATTATTATTACTTGCATGTCACAGGTGTTTTATTTAGTCATTTCTTTATTTAATTGTTTTTCATATTTGAATTAAAAAGAAATCTTTCTTCAAGAAATCAAGACATCAATCTGCAAAACTTTTCTTCAACTCCGTACTAGAATACAAACACGATCCCTTTAGGAAATGCAATTCAAGAGCAGCATTTTATTTGATACCTACTTTATTATCTGTATATGGAGTCTTTTAGTTTGCTGTCCCAAAATGATGAAAAAGTAAGATAAAAACACAACCCTTATACACTTATAGAATTAACAATGATTATTAAATTAGAATAAAACTGGGGAGGTCCTTATCATACTTTATATACATTAGAGAATAGGAATTCAGTTCCATTCAATAAAAAGATTCAATATATGAAGTTTGTCAGTTAAACATCATAATTAAGATGTTGTGGAATGAGGTTAAATGCAGCTGTGCCTAGAGTCTTTTCTTTGTACAAAGAACCTCTGATGGCAATGAGAACACTCCTGAGGATTGAAAACCGGAGTCTCGTTCTGATATGGTTGATTTCATGACTGCACTTCTCTGATCTTAATTGTTAGCCACCATTTTAGCTAAGTGCTTCAATACCAAGGTTGCTTCAAGTCATGTGCCTCCTGTGGTGTGCCTTTTAGTTTTGAATTATTCTTTTCCATTTAGTTTCCTCTCATTCTCTTCTGATATAGTATAAGTTTTAGAATGAAGGTTGAGACTTTTATAGAAAGGTAACTATAGCTGATTTCGTTACTTTGGCAGTTTTATCTAATACATTCAAAGTTTCCTTACCATGAGTAGACTAATTAAGTTTGTGGATGAGGGATAGTTACTTTTATTTAACTTTTATTGCTCTTTGTGATCGCAATTAGGGGTGTATTAGACTTATTAATTAATTAATTCTCTTCACTAAGTGTGTTGCTTAATTTCTTGATGCTTGGAGTACAAATGAAGACCGAAGAGCAATTTTCAGTTTCATTCAGGCAAGTGGTCACTGCACTCGACAGTGCTATACCCTGGTACCAGGAGGTGACTGCTGGGGGCCTACCTCATAAAAAGTTCTCACAATTTAAACACCCCGAAAGCTGAGATAGGTATTGGACTGAAGATGCCTGCACACCACTCATCTTGGTGTGACTCACTTGGATCCTACTGCTCTCCACATTGCATTACCTAAAGGGATCATGTTGGTGTTCAAGTACGGAGTTGGAGAAAAGTCTTGCAGAACTGAGAAGTTTAATAAATAGTTGTAAGAAAGAAGAAAAGAAGAAGTAAGACATTTAAGGCTTTTTACTGCCAATTTCGAGATAACCTTTAAATTACTTGTAGTATTTTCTTTAATTAGTTTTTTATGACTTTATGATGGAAGAATGCAAGGTTTCACCTGTATATTATAGGGAAAAGGAAAGGAATTATTTTGTTTTGTATTTTAAATGTATTGTAATGTTGATAAAAAATAAATTTCTTTCTCTAAAAAAATAAATTTCTTTCTCTATATTATGATGCAATGATCATGCTTTTATGTTATTTGTTATTGGTCCCCTGTGGTACAATGTTTATATTCATTAATCCAATTGTGGTGTTTGAATATGGGAAGACTTTTGTCTTTTATCTAATCTTATGCCTTGATTTCAATCAAAAGCTTAATCTATGAATGTATGTCTGATGGCTGATACTTATTCTGATTTAGGGATTGATTGCATGGTTCATGTGACCTATACAACCATTTACCAATCGACATTTGTAACAATGAATTTTTGGCTCAATATTTACTCAAACTTTCTCCTCTTCCAGATCTGATTTTTACGTATTGCTTGAAGTTGCTGGATGTCCCAGCTTTTAGGTAACATTTGAAAAATCATAAGGGTGAGTCAAATTATGAGCAATTTATTGATGGCCTCTGTCCACTTGCTGAAATACTATCAGTACAATACTGAGATACTATCAGTACAATATAGTTTCAAGTAAACTGAACAAATGAGTTGATGTCAAGATAATGTTGATCTTATTCTATCTATTGCATAATTTATTGGCTTTAAATTGCTCCTTGCATACATCCCCTTAACCTGATCTAAAGTTATAATTATATTACCTATACCATTGTATTTGTTCTCTTTTCCTTGCTACATCAGTTATCAAACTCTCAACTAGGCATGATGGTCTTCACTTCGATCCTACACCCCAGCTTCTTCTACTCTCAATCAGACCCTCTCAATCAGACAACTTGAGAATTTTCAAGAAGAATACCATGAAGGCCAAAAATGTGGGAGACTACTCGAATATCTTATACTATGTCACCGAGTGAAGGATCTCGGAGCAGAAGACATTCAGATATAATTCCTCAACTCATTGCTACAGTTTAAAGGATGGATGTTTGTGAGTAGCTTGTACTTCCATATTACTTAGGGATCGTGCACACATTATGTTATCAATTTTTGGCCGATTTTGACCCCCCTCCCTCTTGTAATCAAGTTTACAATAGTTGTATTTGTTACAATAACGTGTAACGAAATCATTCGGAATCCCCCCCCCCCCAGGTGATTACGGAATATGTGAACGATCCCTTATTAGTTATTATTGTTAGATAAAATCATGAGGTATACAGTACCTCATTGCCATACCCTTTATTGTTTCCAGCCATTTAACCTGATCTACGCCATGACGAAATTTTTTCTTGGGGCTTTGGGGGGAGGGGGACTTTGAAATCTAAGAGTTTAGAATGCTTTATGTTTGGACTAAGTTCACACTTCATTTTGATGTTCAAGATTTGGATAAGATAATAGGTGGGGCCAAGATTTCTCTAGAGGGGTCTTCTGAAAACTATGGTGCCCCCCCGCCGCTTGGGAGGGCGTGTAGCTTAATACTCAGGGAATGTCTGTCACGTTGCATTATTTTAGGTTGCATTTGAACAGCTCAAGTTTTTGGGAAATCAGTTGGTGAGTACTGAGCAGTCATTGCACGCTGATGTTTCAAATCGGCCACGGCTTGCAGTGATGTAGTGATGTTGTGACTATGGGACATGGGTGGCCTTTTCCCTGTCTGTTAAACCTAGAGGAAAGTATGTATCCTTGACAAGGTAAAGCATTAGGGAGTCAGCAGTGAGAACTGTGATATTTCCAATTAAACGGAGGATGGCTATTGTATTGTATTGTATTAGTGTATTGTAGGATCCCCATACTCGGGAGCATGGGGGACAGTACTCTGATGAGCACTGCCAGCACAGGGGCCACGGGACACCACTTATAGCGCTGCAGGGATGCCTCTGGTACCCTCAGTGTGCTCTGGGCTAAGTGGCAGCATTATACCAAATCACCTTATCCGGTATTATTTCCGGTGTGTCCTTGGCAGTAGTACCTTATGCCACTTGCTGTGACTACGAGATGCATTGAAGACCACCGGTGTTACTTATGTGTGAAGGTGAAGGATGAATATATTTTGTAGTTAAAATGATGTCATTATCATAGCGTAGTGTAATGAGCTTGTAACGGTAAACCGCCTATTTTTTGCAAATGTGTCGAGTGAGCCCTAATCGGTTCTGTTTTTAATTCACAGTGTTTGGTGTTACTCATATTTCCATTTCCAACCTTTGTCGGTAAACGTATGTAACTCGTTGTGATTTTGCCTTATTTCAATTTCATCAATATATACATACATAAAATAAGATCCATAATACACCACTTCTTATCAGTTAGAATGATTTTTAAAGTTAATTAATGGTACTGATAGTAAACTATAATATAACGATAGTGATTCACTACAAGTGAATTGGTCTGAATTGTGAAATTGAAATTGGTCTTCCGCCAAGTGTATGCGGCGAATTAGTTATTTTATCATTGCATTCTAAATTAAACTACATTCCTTTCTTGCTCGATAAGAACTAATTTTGAATGCAGTTTGAAATGTATTTTGGATTAATTATTTTTATCATTTCCCAATATCTCTTGTGAGATTTTGTCAGAGTTGCACGTTTCCCAAAACCACGAGACAAAAGTCTGCTGTATTTCGAGAAGATTTTAGACAAAATGTAATTATTAAAAGGTATTTCTCATGCTTTAAGGCGGCTACTTATGACTGTGTGCTTTATCATCCCAGTATCACTGCGTGAAATCGATTTAGAACCAGTTCAGATTGAGATAAGAGTCGAATAAAGGACGACATCACATGATTAAATATAAATATCATCAGTTATACGCCTCATTTTCCGAGCAGATGCATTACGTCAACATTCGAGCAGTGTTTGATTTCCTTTCGTTGCCATGACTACTCCCTCTGATGTGCCCTTGAGTTGTGTTACCTTGCTAATCGCACTCCTTTCCCTCGCTCGCCCGGCGAACTCCTCGGCCGATGTCTCCTTCACCCTCGTCTCCTTCTCCAACCCAGACAACAAGCTGCTGGACGGTAGTTACTGTAAGACCGACCAGTCTCCCTGCCTCCTCAAGTTCATGTTCAGCTTCAAGAAACCCGTTACGCAAAGGTTTCACGGGTTCTAGATTTAATTGTATCGTGCAGAAAATATGTAGATAAAATTATAGACAAAGAAGTCCATTTTCAGCCCAAAATGGGGGTTTTTAAGAGGCTGTGAATCCTAAATTTGCCGAAGTTCAAAATTCTGAAAACTGCTATTTGCCTGTTTATTCTTACAACCAACATAACGTTTCACCTCTTGTTTCCTCTACCTTATTGGCCTTTATTTAGCCGGCCTTTTTTTTAACCGGCCCTTTTTTTAACCGGCCCTATGGACAAAAATCGAATCATTTTTGAACCATTTTAACCGGCCCCTTGGACAAAAAATTCATTGAGCAGTTAACAAACTAAGGAATTTTTGCTAAAAAATAGCCACAAAAACCAACTTATACTAAGTGAATTGCATCATAAAACCCAAAACCTGGTCTAATATCATTATTTAGGTCATTATCTGTGTAATATAATGACGTTCAAATGGATTTAACAGTACAGAAGTAAAGTAATAAAATTTACTTCTGACCTAAATCAACCGGCCTCTAATTTAATCGGCCCCATTTTAACCGGCCTTTTTTTTAACCGGCCCTTTGGACAAAAATCTCAAAGTCGTTTTTGTCCTTAAGGGCCGGTTAAATAAGGGCCAATAAGGTATACTGACTGTTTATTCTCACAAAATTAAGATAACATTTTCAAGTCTTGTTTCCTCTATACGTCTATACTGACTGTTCAACTGTTTATTCTCACAACCAACATTACATCTTCACCTCCTATTTCCTCTTTGCTGGTTATTCTTAGGTGGTTTCATCGTTCCGCGTCAATCGAAAGGAGTGATCAAATGAAAAACGCACACAATCAACTTTCACGATTACGTCCGCGCAAAACAGCAAGCGCCTGCAATTGTGTGCGTTTTTCATTTGATCAATTCATTCGATCGACGCGAAACGATGCAGGTGCCTAACAAGTAAGATACCATCTGAACATCTTGTTTCCTCCACTGAATGTTTCTATCCTGACAGCATCTTCACGAAAGAAGTGACAGCCAGCACCGTCTCCTACCCCACCGGAGCCAGTGCAATAACCACCTACAACGGCAAGACGGAGCCGAACCCCTTCCCTGCAGACCCAGCCACAGATAACGTGAGTTTCTGGTGCTAAACTTACATTTTTTGATTACAGAATCTAAAGTGAGTGGTGCTAAAGAACTTCCATTCTTTGATGCATTTGAGGAATTTATATTTGAAATGAACCCCACGTTTTTCTGATAATTTGATCATTTCTATTTGAGCATCTTATAATCTCACCATGGCTGATAACAAGAAATTATTCAGAAAAAGGTACCTACGTATTTGCAAGGAATCAATTACAGATATATTCGAATTTCAATTTTTCGTCACCCACAACTAGCGTCATTGACGAAGTGACATAATACGAACTTGTAATCGGAAGAGGTGTTGGTATTCGAGTTATTTGATATCCCTCACTGGAAACAAAGTTATGACTTCAGTACCTATGATACTACTTGTAATATGCGGATTATCGCAATCCCAGCTGCACAGAATGATGAGCCGGTGATGTCAAACCGAATAATTTCCTGTTAAACCCTTGACCTCAGCGGCAGGCGTTTAAAATCGAGAAGTGTTCTCGATTATGGTCATCTGCAACCTTGAACCTTATTATCCCAGGCTATATCGACTCTGGAGTTTGAAATACGAGTGTTTGATTACTCCTCCGGATCTATCAAGAATGTCGCAACTTTCGCTGTGGACGAAGATGTCAAATTCCAAACGCAAGTTTATAACCTTACCTCCGGATACTCGACATTCATCCTATCAAGTGATGTAAGTTAGGGAAGTTACTGGGTGTGATCCAGCACTCGTTCTAATTTTCTGATTATAACTAGGTATTGTAAGGTGAGTTGTTAGTTAATAAGTAATGGCCGGGGGATTGGTTGCCTCCGTCATTGCTAGCGTTCTCATATTTTGGCATTTTGCAAGCAAATCTGTAATTTCAGATAACGTGTCACACAGATTACTATGGTGACTGCACAGTACACTGTGTTGCCTGTAACTCTGTAATTTCAGATAACGTGTCACACAGATTACTATGGTGACTGCACAGTACACTGTGTTGCCTGTAACTCTGTAATTTCAGATAACGTGTCACACTGGTTACTATGGTGACTGCACAGTGCACTGTGTTGCCTGTAACTCTGTAATTTCAGATAACGTGTCACACTGGTTACTATGGTGATTGTACAATACACTGTGTTGCCTGTAACTCTGTAATTTCAGATAAGGTGTCACACTGGTTACTATGGTGACTGCACAGTACACTGTGTTGCCTGTAACTCTGTAATTTCAGATAACGTGTCACACTGGTTACTATGGTGACTGCACAGTACACTGTGTTGCTGGGGTGACCTACACGTGTGACCCTGCGACAGGAAGCAAGATTTGTAACGCTGGCTGGACTGGTGCTGACTGCAACACTAGTTAGTTGAATCTTTAATAACACGTCAAAATACACGAGTTAGTTAATGCTTCAATAACACTTCAATAACACGTCAAAATACTGGTCAAAATATACGAGTTAGTTTACGTGCTTCAATTAATAGTCAAAACACTAGTCTACATATAAGTCAAAATACTAGTTAATTAACACTTCAATAATTCCACTGGTCTTTGCTTCTAATTTTATACCCGGACTCTAGCCTTGGCAACGATGCGAGAGGTTTCTCACCGGGTCCCCAGAGGCAAACTCCTGCTAGCTCAACTCCTAGAGCTCCCAACCTCTTGTCACTAAACATGTGTTTGCTGTCTGTATAATTTGGCAAGTTAGGCAATAATTCAACAAAGAAACTTGACAAACCTGAGTGTCTTGAACCAGTGCTTAACATTATCTTATTACAATGTGGTTATTCCTTGTATGTGTGCCGTATTTTATCAGTGAAAGTTGATATTATATCCGCATGCTTTTTGTTTGACGTTTCGTCGCATATGTTGCCTCTGAAGTGTTCTACCTTGCTTGTTGTAACATTTCTATGTTACTACGTAGGTTAGTTAAAACTCCTGAATTTAATGTGAAGTTAATAAACCTGAACACAAGAGGTTGAAGTTTAAACTAAATAACTGATACGAGAGAATTGTCTGAAAAACTGGATTAACTGTCTGAAAAATCCAAACTCTGATTTCTTTACAACTATAATAGGTTCTATAAATAACAAAGGAATTTATGCATCATACGGAATTGGGCATTCCAGTTATTAAAACATAACAAATTCATGCCCCAATCTCACATATTGAAAATAGATCCTGCGAAAGAAAAGAAAATCTTATAATTAACTCCTCCTCCCCTCAGAAGCGTCAGTCCCCTGCTCAGTGCAGAGTGTGTCCCACGGCAGCTACAGTCCGCAGACTGGGTCCTATACTGCGGGTGACAGTGTCACAGTGACCTGTGACCTTGGCTACCTCCCTTCCTCCTCTACTCTGACCTGTCAGAATGATGGGACCTGGAGTCCAGCCTGGCCTGCTTGCTCTGTCGCAGAGTGTGAAAGTGAACTGGTATTCTTTTGTATCGTGGTTTAAGTTGCTGATCTAAGTCTAGAGGTTGGGTGGGTGTGAGGTCTATCGATAAAGTTAGCAAGTTGAAAGGGTTGATCAGCGGGTTCACTAAAACCTCAGTTCATTTCCAAGATTTGAGGATACAAGCAACCAATTTTTTCAAAAATCCCCAAAGTTCGCGCCCAAAATCGAGCTACGCGTTAAATATTATGGTAGCCAAAAGTTTGGCAGTTAGAAAATGTGGGCTTCATTAAATCCCCTAAATTTGGCAACTGAGGTACCAAACTTCGGACGGAACGCGCGAAATAATGTAAGGCGCGGTGACAAAAAATTCTAATTCTATGCGCGAGAATTTAATTTCGCGCGACGCGCGCGCAAAATAAATTGATGAGTAATTTGAGCGTTTGTCCGACGGATAAACGGATGGATCTCAACCCCTCTGCCCCATTCCCCTCTTATTGAAGAACTTTACAGAGTGTGTCCCTGTGACTGCCCTACCACACGGCACTGTGTCCCCAGTGTCTGCTACAAGCAGTCCATCTGCCTACCAGAGCTCCGTTTCCTTCTCTTGTAACACCGGGTACAGACTCTCAGGACAACCCACTTTGACTTGCCAGGCGGACGCTACTTGGGACCATGCCCAACCCTCCTGCCAACAAATTAGTAAGTTAGAGGAAGTAGCATGTTAAGTTTAATATTTTATACATACTTAACGGAAATATTGGATAATACAATTTGTAAGTTAATTAGGGTAAGGTTTATTAGTGAATAAATAGTTTACAGCGATGTAGTCAAATGTTGGTCTATACAACTTGTGTTTCTCGACACAAACTCAGATTTATCCTCTCAGGGTGTCCGCCTATTACGCTATCCGCATTCCAAACCATCAGTCCATCCAATAAGAACTTCTCAACATCGGCTGTCGATGAGACAGTCTCTTTCTACTGCACCTCTGGATACACGTTGGTTGGTTCGCAGTCTTTGAGGTGTCTTGCAGATGGCACTTGGGACGGACCGCAGCCCAAATGCACTCTTATCCGTAAGAAATTCTTGCTCACTGAATTGCAATATGTAAAACCTGTTTATCTCGGTTCTGTTCTTAATCCAAAAACAGGCGTATTTCCATCATTTCGGAATTTAGAGAAAGGGGGATGAAGCTTACTTCATTTCTTCACCTCCCATATCCCCACTCCCATATCCCCACTCCAAGCCCCCACTACCATTCCCTCACTCCAATCCCAGCCGCACACTCCCAGCCCCCCACTCCCAGCCACCCCCCCCACTCCCATTCCCGCACTCCCGCTCTGATAAACACCAATGTCTCAGAGTGTCCCTTCGCCCGGAAGACCACTCTGGTCGGGGGGTTGTGTTACTACGCCAGTCGACCCCCGCCCCGCACCCCCGACAACGTCTTCCACCAGATGTGCTTCACGGGATATGTGGGGAGGGGATCCCAAACTAGGACCTGTCTCAAGAACGGAACCTGGGATAAGAACGATGTGTTCGTGTGTCTGAAGGGTAGGTTTGGTAACCATGTTAAATCAGGGTTGATTGATGTTATCATCTAGATATAGTTTATCTTGAGATTTGTCATAAAATCATGTTGTCTGTTGTACCATTTGGTTTGTCTATCGATGATAGACCCTTCCGAGCGACGCGGCTGCATCAGCGGGTCTGGTATCACCAGACAATATTTGGTAACCAAATGTCAGACGTTGTCAGACGAAGGGGTAAGACAAGTATTCACATCTATTTTATCTTGAGATTAAATTAAACCAATACTGGCGAACAGAACTTTATTAGAGGACTTTTCCTCAGAATGCGCTAAGTTAACGTTACCCCCTCAGAATGCGCTAAGCTAACGTTACCCCCTCAGAATGCGCTAAGTTAACGTAACCCCCTCAGAATGCGCTAAGCTAACGTTACCCCTCAGAATGCGCTAAGCTAACGTTACCCCCTCAGAATGCGCTAAGCTAACTTTACCCATCAAAATGCGCAAAGCTAACGTTACCCCTCAGAATGCGCTAAGCTATCCTATGCGGAGGGAGTGGTGACGTACACCTCTGAAACGCCCGCGGAAGGCACCACAGCCACCTTCTCCTGCAGTCCCGGCCACTTCCTCCAGGGGAATGCGCTAAGTGTAACGTTACCCCCTGGAACATGCGCCAGGATGCTAACGTTGTGCCAGGAATGCGCTTATTCTGGGTACTAGGTAGTTTGCTGGGTTGAATTTACCCCAGAAAGCTTTACATATTGTGGGGCATGTTAACACCTCTGAATGCGCTGATCCGGGTCACACCACCACCTTCCCAGGCTGCACGGTTCCCCACACCATCCCTGCTGATGTGACTGTGTCCCCTGCTAGCCCGCGGAAGGCATGAGACACTCTCTGGTAGGATACACGGCCTCCTTCTCAGGGGCCCCGGGGGCGGTGTGCCTCTCCTCCCAGCCCTGGAACACCACCACACAGAATGTGGGACACAGAGTTCCCTTCCTGCGTGCCCTTTGTGGAGGACATCAACGCAACCGTCAAGGGTGGGTTTTATACCAGTGTCTTCAGATATAGAGCATAGACACCACATCTCCCCAGGCTGCACGGTTCAGATAATATCCATCCCGGCGGATTTTCAGATAGTCTCCACTTTCTCCTTTTCAGATAACGATCCTGGTAGGATACACTCTCTCCTTCTCCTGCCCCAGGGACTGCTTCCTCTCCTCCCTGCCGCGCAGCACCTGCACACAGAATGGGAGATAGAGTTCTTTTCAGATAGCGTCCTTCAGTGGAGGACATTTTCAGATAACCTTCAAGATAGTCTCCTTTTCAGATAGTCTTCTTTTCAGATAGTCTCCTTTTCAGATAGTCTCCTTTTCAGATAGTCTCCTTTTCACATAGTCTCCTTTTCAGATAGTCTCCTTTTCAGATAGTCTCCTTTCAGGCTTAAACCACTGGCAAGTTGCCAGAAACCGGGCAATAAGATCCTATATTGATTGCTGACACCTATCACTCGTTTCCAGATCTCTACATAGCGGGATTATCTACAATCTCAGGAGTCTTTGTGGTGTTCGTCCTCACGGTCTTCACTCTGGTGTATTTCGACAGAAAAGTCACGAAGAAGAGCAAGACGACAACGAGGAAGTTGTCGTACGCTATCGCCCCCAACCCCCTCGCGTTTAACCCACAGAACTCCTTTAAAATGCAGCAGGTATCGCCTGCTGTTCCCAGTGCGCCTCCGCCCGCTGTTACCAGAGCGGCCCCGCCCTCTATTACCCGAAATAACAGAGCGCAGAATCCAGTGAATAGCACTAAAAAGCAAACTCTTCGTCAAACGAGTGATGGGAGCGGTGTGAAAAAATTTGTTTACAAAAACCCTTCTTTTGTGAAAGACGACTTTTAGACGAATCAATTTTTGAACTACAAAAACTGGCAGTTTTTTTCTTTATAGCTTCAATTTCATGCTTCAGCTTCTGAGAAGTTACCCATATGCCATTATGCCAATGTGGGCACTTGCCAGACGTTGTCTGGCCCATATTTTAAATCGAGTCTGGGCCAGGCAACGGATGGCAAAAGAATGCAGCATGCACAAGTGTGAGCATTTCCATTGCAAACTGCAAATGCAATCGCACCTTGCCTCATTTCGATTCGAGTAAAAATTTCAATTTCATCGATCCAACATTTTGATCAATCGATGTTATTATATTTGTGCATGCAATTTGCATGTGCATTTTATTGTGCGTTGTCAGTTGTTCTAAATCTAAGTGCATAATTTGTTATACTTCATTACTTCGATGGAACTGCTCAAAATTAAATGATAACACAGCAATTTTCTTGTCAGGCGTTGCCTGACGACGTCAGACAACAATTTTCTATGTTTCACTATCATATCAGTGTCGGCGCTTCCTGAAGAGGGGCGCGCGCTTTTCTTCTCAGAAGAGGGCGCGCGCTTTTCTTCTCAGAAGAGGGCGCGCGCTTTTCTTCTCAGGCGAGGGGCGCGCGCTTTTCGTCGCAGAAGAGGGCGCGCGCTTTTCTTCTCAGAAGAGGGCGCGCGCTTTTCTTCTCAGAAGAGGGCGCGCGCTTTTCTTCTCAGAAGAGGGCGCACGCGTTTCTTCTCAGAAGATTGCGCGCGTTTCTTCTCAGAAGATTGCGCGCGCGCTTCTTCTCAGAAGATTGCGCGCGCGTTTCTTCTTAGAAAAAATGAGGCAGCCGGCAGACAATGTCTGGCAACCCATAACCAGGACGTTGGTAGGCCTTAACAGGAATTGGAGTAAATTTGAAGAGATACTTTGCCAGAGGTTGTATGGTCCATATTCAATATTTTAAAGCAAATCTCCTAGTCTGGGAGCGTGTGAAGGGGCCATAAGACAACGTCTGGCAAGCCGGCAAGGGATACTTTGTTCATTTTAATCAACTTTGATCTAATTCTTTTTAATAATCGAAACGCATATGTTTTGACTTTTGCCATTGAATTATTTGATCTTGAGTGCTGAGGAAAATATGATAAGAGAATTATAGAATATTTGATTTATTATGAATCATTTCCACTCCCTCGCTCTTCTAGGAATTGTTTTATCTATTGGAACCTGGAAAAGTTTTAGTGTTTTATTCCGATAATTTTATTCCAGCTTGACACAAACTTTCAATAGTATTCATGCAATAGTATTTAATCATGCATTCTGAGGGAATTTACCAAATTCATTCACTGAATTTAATGATATTTTTATTGTCAGTTTTTTAGTTGTTGTGATTTCATACTCTTGACTTATTATCACAGGATTTCACACAGTTCTTAACTTATTATTTTTTCACTGAGGTGTTTTTACATATTCAGTTCATTTATGAATGTTTTCAATGAGTGCACATGGATCGATCAAAAGATCCATTGAAAGAATGTGCAAATTTCAATGAAAAGCAAATTTCAGCTTTGTGCACGCACTGTAATTTGCATGTTCTTTTGATGGGTTTTTGATCGATCCATGTGCACACATACGCATATTAGTGCTTTCTATTTTTCTTGATTATTGTCTATGTGAAGAGTGATGGTTTAATACCATTATTCTTATGTTATGTCAAGGGTTGTCTTTCCTGGATGCACTGGTGGCTGGCATCCTTGAACGAGATTTTTTCTGAATTTTGAAATTTTGTCTTTAATTGAGAAATCCGAGGAGTTTTTGGGAAAAAAGGGGGGTAGAGGGTGGTGAAATTTTGGACCTGCAATGTCCAAGATTGGCCTGTGATGTCTCAAATGGAGCTGTTTTGTCTCAAACGAGTATGTGTGGTCTCATATTTTGGGCCTTTTTATGTCTCAAATGGGCCTGTGATATATCAATTAATGGGCATACATTTCTGCTGATAAGTGGGCCTGTGGTGAAAAAAGTGGGCCTGACCAATGAAAAAACCAGCATCCTAGGGTGGGCCTGTGGCTACCTGAAAAGAAAAACCTTATGTTATGTTATGTTTTTCACATAGTTATGTAAACTTTTATCTTGATATATGGATAATTAAGGATAGTTTTGGGAACTGATGCCACAACATCCCTGCCAAAGCTTTGCTTGTGCTATTCAAAAGTGCCTTGCTCAATACAACTACAACATGGAAAAGTGTGAGGATATTGTTGAAATGCTTATCAATGAATGTGTAAAGAATAAAAGACTTGATGGACCTTGTGAAGGTTTTAAGGACCAGATCATTTCTAAAATTAATGATTCATAAAATCATCAAACAATAATTTTTGATTTTTTTGAGAATCTTAATTCTTAATATGTGGTAGCAATATAGAAGGTCATGTTTATTCTCAATGGATCAAGACTTTGTTTTGTCTATCACCATACTATTCTGTTTCTCTAATTCTGTTCAATTCAATATACAAATTCCTATCCACATGTGTGCAGACTGCTCAATTGAAAAAGGCCTTGATAAAGATGTGCAAAATTGTGTGCTTTTGACAGAATATTTATAGAAATTTGAAGCATGCAGAGGCAATCTGCATGTATTTATTGAGGCCTCTGTCAATCAAGCGGCCTGTACACATGCATTATTCATTAGTTTCATGAATTTTCACCATTTTAATCTTTCATCAATTAAAAACAAAAAACAAAAAAACTTGGCAATAGAACTATGTCTAATTATGCCTAAGACCAGGATGTTAATGTGGTCCCCGAGACCTTTTTACTAGTTATGTCATGAATCTTGGCAAGCCTGTACAGTTTGATCCAACTAAGAAAATGTATCAGATTTTTGAATTGTGGCCAATTTCAATCAATCAAATAACGATATATAACTGGTATGCGAGAGAATTGTTATCAGAAGCTTTCAAAAATCTTGTTTTGAATTGAATTGCATTGAATAAAACTTGTGATTGAATTGAATAAAACTTGTGATTAAAATGGATTTTTAGGGTCACAATTAGCCAACTAGACCCTAATTTCACTAAAGATTGCTTTTTTTGTCATATGACAGCATTGCTGAAAGTCCACAAAGTTATCCAAATATATTTGAAATATTTGATTGAGTCAAAAGCTGACAAACTGAATAATAACACCACTGTTGAATTAGCCAGCATGACCACCACTCAAAGCATATCTCTGTTTGGGGAGAGGGAAAAGGGTGAGTCAGTCAGGACTCAAAACATGACTGCTGCTGTGGCAATTGCTAACATTGTCAAGAGCTCCCTTGGTCCTGTTGGCCTCGATAAGATGCTTGTTGATGAGGTTTGTTAATATCTCTAGTGTAACAGTGTAAATATTTAATTTCTTTAGGTATGTGGTCAATTTTGTTAAAAGGATTCGATTTTGCAAATTTGGCATACATTCCCTTTACTTTGAACTACTCACACAATAATTTCAACAACAGTTTTCATAAACTTTTATTTGACTGCTTTGCTTCACCGACTCCACCATGGTCCATTAACACCAATTGCAAAATGCCAATACACCTTATTAAACCAATTTAAAACTAGCCTTCAATTGTGTTCACTCTGGTAGTAGAGAGCAGGTCATGGAAGCTATCCTCATTACTTATTAGGTATGGGCCATGGATCCAGCAAGGAAGTTTCGAGGCATGAAAAGTATAGCTCACTTGGTGCTGCTCAACTACCAACCCCCCCTTGTTCGAATTTACATGGTCACTCCCTTAGACCCCAACTAGATGGTACATACCATGGTACGTACCGTGCTGTCCATGGTATGTACTGCCTAGTTAGGACTCTGGTTACCTTGACTCTTGATGTAATAATTCCAGATGATAACAATATTTTAAATTGCTAAAAACAAGCCTCAGAAGGCAGACGTCTTGGGTAGAAAATATCTATTCAGTTTACTAATCATACATTCAATTAAAGCCTGATACCAGTGATGAACTTCTTGAGACTTTGCGACTTATGACTGCAGTATACACTTGTCTTAGAAACCAGTCCATTTTGTACTTTGACACCATTGTGACACCTCTAATATGACACCCTTGTGACTCCTGTATTCTGACAGCCTTACATGACAGTCTTGTTCTCTGACACCTTTGTGACACCCCTCTGACACCTTTGTGACAATCTTATGACACCTCTTCTCTGACACTCTTGTGACACCTGTACACTGACACCCTTGTGGCACCTCTACTCTAACACCCTTTTGGCACCTGAACTCTGACACCCTTGTGACACCAGGTGGGTGACGTCACCGTGACGAATGACGGAGCGACCATCCTGAAGATGTTGGAGGTGGAGCACCCTGCTGCTAAGGTGTTGTGCGAGTTGGCACAACTCCAAGATGAGGAAGTGGGAGATGGTACCACCAGTGTGGTGATCATTGCTGCAGAACTGCTGAGAGCTGCAGACGAGCTCATTAAACAGAAGATACACCCCACAACCATCATCAACGGATACAAGTTAGTAGTTTACGTGCTTCACGTGATGAATTACTTGTTTTTTGTTGTTGTGTGGCATTGGTTTTTGGGGTGCAATTTAGAAAGGAATTATTTACATTCACAATATTTACTTAAATGCCAGTTCGGTTTCCCCAGTTTGCACTATAAGTTGCCCTCCTAGAACGTTTCATACAATCGACCCAGTACTCAATATGCTCCTTTTCAGGCTGGCTTGCAAAGAGTCCGTTAAGTTCATCCAGGAGAACCTGTCCATCCCGGCTGCTGACCTGGGAAAGAGCTGTCTTCTGAATGTCGCTAAAACGTCCATGTCCAGTAAAATCATCGGTTCCTGACAAGGACTTCTTTGCTAACATTGTAGTGCAGAGCTGTGAGCTACTGAAGTTCACCAATACCAGAGGGGAGACGAAGTGCCCCATCAAAACCATCAACGTTCTGAAGGCCCATGGTAAGTCAACCAGAGAAAGCATGTATATCAAGGGATACGCTCTCAACTGCACCATCGCATCCCAATCTGATGGCAAAGTCCATGAAGAACGCTAAGATCGCCTGCATAGACTTCAGTCTACAGAAGTCTAAGATGAAGCTGGGTGTACAGGTAGTGGTAGACGACCCTGAGAAGCTGGATGCCATCCGACAGAGGGAGGCTGACATCACCAAAGAGAAGATCCAGCTGATCCTTGCCTCTGGAGCTAATGTCATCCTGACCACTGGAGGCATTGATGATATGTGTCTGAAGTACTTTGTGGATGCGGGAGCTATTGCTGTGAGACGGTGCAAGAAGGAGGACTTGAAGCGCATTGCCAGAGCTACCGGGGCTGCTTTGGTAGCCTCCCTTTCCAACCTGGAAGGGGAAGAGTCCTTTGAGCCTGCCTTCCTTGGATTTGCTGAGGAGGTCGCTCAGGAGCGAATCTGTGATGACGAGTTGGTGATTATCAGAGGAACCAAGGCTAAGCCTGCTGCCTCCATCATTCTGAGGGGAGCTAATGACATCTATGTGGATGAGATGGACAGGTCGGTGCACGATTCCCTGTGTGCAGTAAAGAGAGTTATCGAGTCTAAGTCTGTAGTGCCTGGTGGTGGCTGTGTCGAGGCGGCGCTCTCCATTTATCTGGAGAACTTCGCCACTTCCCTGGGTTCCAGAGAGCAGCTGGCCATTGCTGAGTTCGCTCAAGCAATGCTAGTTATCCCTAAAACTCTGGTAGTCAACGCTGCCAAGGATTCTACAGAGCTGGTCGCTAAACTGAGGGCTTTCCACAACGCATCTCAAACCATCGAGGCTAAGCGGCAGTTCAAGTGGATCGGCTTGGATCTGGAGAACGGTAAGTGTAGGGATAACAAGGAAGCTGGAGTTCTGGAGCCGGAAATGAGCAAGATCAAGAGCCTGAAGTTCGCTACTGAAGCAGCCATCACCATCCTTAGGATTGACGATATGATCAAGATCTTCCAGCCAAGCAAAGAGGACCCCAACTCTTACGCCAACGCTGTGAAACAGGGACGATTGTAAGCAGCAGGTTCCTAATCTTCAGCTCGAATTGTTTTGTACATTTTCAATTGCTCTGGTCATACTGTTATATATTTGTTTATTTTAATAATTTATACAAAGTGACGTGAATCCTTCGTGTTCTGTGTTTCCCGTCTTAAGAGTTGAAATTGCCATTTGTCACAATTTTGCGGAATCAATCGAAGTAACTTGTAACGCGCGATGACATTTTGTTACGCATCAGCATTTGAAAAGCAAATTGCGTGCGCGGCTTTTGTAACGGTAATTATTTCTGGAAGCATCTTCGATTTTCTCGCCTTTTGGAAGTATTTTAAAGCGTTTTGTCCAGCAAAATTCGTGATATATTGATCATATAGACATAAGAACCCGACCCATGATGTAATGAAGAGCATGATGGCGAAAACTGCCGTAACATCACTGATATCAAAACTACATTACGTTAACGTTATGTAGTTTTGATATCAGTGATGTTACGGCAGTTTTCGCCATCTTGCTCTTCATTACATCATTGATAAATTGAGAGATTTAGAAAAACCGAAGAGTCAAAACAGTCGCAACGCGTTACGACTGTTTTGACTCTTCGGTTTTTCTAAATCTAATTTATCAGTTCATGTCATCATGTGTTCTATAATCTATATGATTAAGAAATATGGACCGAATCCTCTTGACGGACGTTGCCCGTTCATTTGACCATTTCTTCATATTTAACGAGCGCATGCGCAACGTTACAAATTTGGACGGTCAAATTTGCGCTTTTGCCATCCAGTCAGAAAAAGTAAACGGGCAAGTGGGCAACGACGCTCGAACCGCTTCGCGGCTGCATCAGCGGACCTTGTATCACCGGACAATCAAGCTTGTTTGCGGGCGCGAGCCGCGCATTTGGTACTAAAATCTTAATCCACTATTGAAAAATCTACAAAATTTTATGAAGGAGTAATTTGAAGATTGCGCGCGCGCCGTATACTATATGGCCATCACGTCGATCTTCGCTTCGAACGCCACAGGAAAATGATTCGGTCAATTTCACAGCAGTTTCTCGAAATTCTAGATAAAATAAAAAGAACAACGATTGATCAAGAAGAAAACTTGATTCAGTACTTTAAAGAATAACATGGCAAATGCTAAAATCATTCATAATTCATCAGTACGTCAAAGCGAACTGTAGTTTCTTTGTACTTTTGTACTTCTGCAGTAGGTACAGACAGAATTGATCCATTCATCATATAATGGAAGCTGATTAGCTAGAAAGACCGCTCAAAAATAGGTTATAGGTACGTGATCTAGGTACTATTCAAATCGCTTTCAGCTTGAAAGTTGAAATAAGTTGCCGTCAAGGCTCCACGATCATAATAACATAATCAATTTTGGTACTCCAAATTTTTCATGTCCCATAATTAAATTGCGGGTAAATTCATATACCAACTGCTCAATAAGAAAACGATTGCCTATTCCTTATGCAGTTTCAAGATTGGTATGAATTCGCTATTTACTGATAGGTACGCTCCGGGCATAAACAAAGCTGTTTCACACTCTCGGAACTGTGAAAATGCAATTCAATAATAGCTGATAGTCATATGAACTTAAGGGGTAAATATCAACGACCATTACTTAAAAGTGGCCTATTCATACAATATCCTGTCGTATAAAAGTAAAATTATAGCTACTTCTTCTCAAAATCAAAAAGAACAACTAAATTGAAAACTAAGATTTAGCGGATATCGGTAGTTTACTGGTGCTACTATTTTTCCTCTTTTGCTGTAAAATAGTATCCTTCTCCCGCATACTAAGGTTCCTGCGTTTTGTGAAACTATCGCCCGCTCTGGCGGCAGTGGGAGTTAGACTCCGAGCGCCGCTGTTGGTTCTTGTGAGGGAGTTCGGTATCACGGATTTCCGCTGGGCCTGAACCCGGGACTGGAATGCCAGAGTACTGTCAAGGTATTTGGGCGGGTTGGTCATGTTGACGGGGAGACGATTGTCCTTGCCGGGCGAGGCCTTGACCTTGCTGCTGGCCCTCTCAATCAGGATGGAGTCTCTCTCCAGCTTCTCTAGTTCCAGTATCCTGTCCTCGAAGGGGGTGGTGGTGTCTTTGGCGGCGATGTAGGAGGTGGGGTAGGGCAGGGGGTCCGAGTAGGAGAAGGCGGTCACCTTGACTCTGTGGGGCGGGGCAGGGGGCGTGGCCTGGTAGGGGGAGGGATGCTGGGCAGGCACTGGGTGGTGGTGGTTCTGGTGGGTGTGGTGCGAGGAGGGGGGCGGAGGCTTCGTACGCAGACTGGAAGTCTTAGTGCAGCTACTGCTCTGCCCGTGGACTTGCAGCTGTCTGAAAGGGATAGACAGGGGCTGAGACCAGCATGGGTTGCGGGATGGACTGAAGATAGGAATAATTGAAAAATCAAAATCTTGCATGAACTTGAGCGGAAAGAAAATCAATTGCTGAGTCGACAGCTCTGAATTTGAGACAAGTTGTAAGAGGATACCTGTTCAGAGTCGGGATGATGGGATGTCGTGGGGTCGTGCTGCCACTAGAGTTATTTGACCTGGGTTAAAATGTTTTAGTTGGGCGTGGATTATGCAATGAATAATGCTGTGCCATTGTCAGATCCACTTTCAGTCGCAACAAAAGAATAAAATTAAATAAATCTAATTTCCGCGTCAATTGTTCAAATAATAGGCACCCTAAATGATAAATTCATAACTCACGATTCCTTATCCATCTTTTCAAGCTTCGTTAACATTTTTTGCTGCCATCTAGAAGGCAACAACGGCTGAAAGTACGATTTTATTACGAAACGTAGTATGTGGTAGCAGAAAACACAAATATGCGATGTAACCCAAGATGAAAATACAGACAAACACACCAGATGGCAGATGGTTAGCCGGCGCAGTTATTTGGGATCATTTTGGGAAACCAAAATGTCATGATATAATCGGATTTCCAAAAATTATTAAATTGTTCATTAATTTTCCAAAAATAATGCAACATAACAGTGGTGTGCAGCAATGCCAAGGCTTATGACATGAATCAACACAGAACAAACTCAAATCAGCGTAAATATTTCACAGGGAACCCTCTTTTAGAATGTAAAGGAGGTGGTATCGTAAGAAATGAGCGGGTAGAGCCGTGTTGGGTTTCGTGTCACGTCCAAATAACTAAAACCATGTGTTAGGAGACGGCTGACTGATGTGCATGTGATGTAAGCGGTGGTGGAAAATGTACATTTGTAATTCCAGTTCATTTTGTGGAGCCTTTTTTAGCCTTTTACTCAGTCACTAGAGAATCCAGTATTTATGAATATGATCACATTGCCAAATCGCCGACTCGGCGTCAGCGCGGCGTCTATCACTGTTGATCGGCGCCGAATCGACGATCTGGCTAAAAGCTCATTTGCCAAGAATTTATGAGAGAATTGATGAAACAATTTAACAATGTGTACCTCATTTGGAACGCGGGCACTAGTCCAGCCATATTTCACCTTAATCAACATTACAGAAACTCAGATCATTTGAAACACAGAGAAAAAAAAAAAGTAGAAATGATGGATTTTACTGTTGAAGACACTCCTCCGACAATGAAAACAAATATTCGCCGGAGAAAGAGAGAAATATTATTCCTGAGAGTCATTTTATAAAGTGTTGCATCAATAACAGATGTTTTATCATGCAAGAGCTCTGGAGAGGAGACTATGTATGTACAGCAGATCAGAATGATGAGATATTAAACCTTTACAGGCGATCTTTCGATCGCGTACATGTAACAATATGGCTGCTGATTTTAGGCTACGTGTCATATGACATTACATCTAAAGTTAAAGCTTTTATAACTTTCGGAACAAAACTCCGTCATTGATCATGTGAAACTAGATAATAGACTCATTTATAACTAGAAATCAATCTTGCCAAATTTTAAACTTTCCTATTTGAAGTGGACAATTTTTGAGCACCTATTAATTCGCGAGATTTTGACTGAAATGCGTCTGAATTTTAGAAAATGCGCTCATTACGGGAAGAAAAATAGAACTCTCGAAGTGCCAAACAGGACTCTTAACCCACTCTATTCTATTTCACGAGGAAATTCTGCAAAACGTTACAAATATTCAGGACATACATCTACTGACATCTCACAAAACAACCACTGCATCACTGACATAATATGCGCCAGGGATTAAGTCTGTAAAGCAGCAAAATAACAAGCTTTTAAACAGAGCAGTTTGAGAGGATGCTTGCCAGGATGGAGCCACAACAAAGCTTCCAACTCGCATTTACACCACCACACTCACTGTGAAGTGTGGTCTGAAGGTGCTTGGCACACTCCACACACATACAAACACTCGGACATACAAACACTCAGACAAACACAGACATACCGACATACGAACAAACACAGTGAAATGTGAAGTTACCAGCTATGCAGGAATAGATGGATGGGACTGACGTCATTATAGTGTTTTAAAGCAGTCCATTAATGACTTCAGATTGCACATTTTACAGTTATAAAATAAAGTTATATGCGGGGGCGTAGAAGATGTTATAAATGTGGTTGGAATGGAATTGTCATGTGGAAGATGTTATAAATGTGGTTGGAATGGAATTGTCATGTGGAAGATGTTATAAATGTGGTTGGAATGGAATTGTCATGTGGAATTCACGGTGTGGTGGCTATTTATCTTTTAAATTATCTTCTGCTTGTGTGATAGTAAAGAAGTAAGATTTGAGTAGCTCAATAGTTCAGTGGTTACCCGAGAGCTACAATACTTGAAATAGAAATGAAGATAACTCCCCTAGCTAATCTAACAGAACATTATGGGATGGGCTTCTGAAGTTGGAATTTGACAGGAAGGTGGACAGGAAGGTGGAGTGAAAATGGGAGTGAAAATGGGAGTGAAAATGGATTCATTGAATCAAACCTTTTGCTCCGGGGAGCTTGATCTTATCCGCGCAAGTCTTAGTTTCTCCGTTGTCTAACGTCTGAAAAGAATTAGATTGAGTTCATGAACAAATTATAGGTTAAAGGCGGGAGAAAAATTATGGTTCATAAAACTTTAAAGGCGGTAATTATAATGAGACCGCCAAATTAAGAAATTGATGATATCCATGCAGTTTTGAGACTATAGGAAAGAAAATTGAAGCGATCTCTGATAGGCAACTATTCCCAAAGCTTCAGGACATTCGATTATTTCGCGGGCTTTCATGATAAAAAGGACA